>CAUYTI010128053.1:0-80847 GCA_963575145.1 Galago senegalensis | reverse complement strand
CCCGCCACCCACAGGAGGTGGGCGGCTCTAGTAAGCAGTTCTGGGGCCCGATTTGTACCTGTATTTTATGTTCTTAAGTGATCTTCCTTGAATTTATAGCTTGCCGAACTTCTTTCTGGGCTCAGCTCCCCGTCTCTGGCTTCATAGATTCTGATTCCAACCAGTTTTTCTTCCTTTGCTCAGGAGCCTCTGACCAGGGTTGCTACCAGTCGGCCATCTTCAGTATTTTTAATTTTTAAAGTTCTTTTTTTGTTCCTCTTCCAATTTTTTGTTGTTAATTTCTAATTAATAACACTAATATAAAAGTATTTTTATGAATTAGTTATTGGTAAGGCTTCCTTTGGAAGCATTGGTAAGGCTTCCTTTGTTGCATACTTAATGCTCAATTTTTAGGAAGGATTCTTTTATGCTTATGTTGGGGCCACCCATAGCCCTCTAAAGGTTCTCTTAAAAATCAACTTACAGAGGGCAGATTAATTTGGAGAAAGTCATACAAATTTACTTATTGTGTGCACACAGGAGTCTTCAGAAAAAAGGCCCAACCCCCTAATGGGATGCAGATGCTTGCCTACCAGTTGAAATTACAGAAAGAATAGGGACTTGGATCCTGGCGAAATAGATTATGGGAAAGGGAGAAGAATTCTGTTGAGGGTCCATTAGTAATTAGTAGGGAGATTTCAATGGATATGAAACATATACACTGAAGTTGAGAAAGTCTGTTAGACCTGTAGAATGGACGATAGTTTGTGGCAAAATTCTGTCTAGGTTTATTGACAGCTTTCAGTTTCTCCTCCTGTAATATTGATTGAATTAATGAAAATTAAGGGAAGGGACCAGAGGTAACTGTTTCTTCTCTGATAGGTCCAAATTTTAGTCAGATAATGAAACTTGGGAGAACAACTTTATCCTGTGCTGTCAGAGAGATGGTCAAGAGTGAGCAGTGAGAGATCAAAGAAATCTTAAGGCTCCTTTCTAGTTGAATCTGGACAAAGCACCCTATTTTGAGGTATCAGTTCTGAGAATCCAAATTTGAAAAGAATGTAACTACTTTTCATGAGGTATTAGTTTCTGTACATATGCATTATATTAAGCTTCACATTTTATAAACATTTGACTCTATCAATCTCTATTAAATAAATCTATCCTTATTAAGAACAGCCATTTCCTGGTGACTAATAGAAGTAACATTTAAAATTAGTAAAAATAAAGAAATTTGGAATTTCAGGATAATAAGCCTGATCTTATGGATGCATCTAAAACTCATACATGTAAATTCACTTTTAGAACAGATTCATTCTTATGAAGACACAAATGATATTCACAAACTGTGTTCATATATAATATATATAACATTGTAACCATTTTTAAGCATATAGGTCAGTGGTAGTAAGTCTATTGATATCGTTGAGTAATCATCACCACCATCCATTTCCAGGACTTTCTTTGCCTTGGGAAGAGAAAGGGAAGCTATGTACCCATTAGACCATAAATACCATTCTTTCCTTTTTCTATTTTTATGGTTTGACTCGTGTAAGTACTCTAATACAGAATTTGGTTTTTTTGACTAGTTTATTTCACTTAGCATAGTGTCCTCAAGGTTCATCTAGGTTTAGCATTGGGTCGGAATTTCCTTTCAACACCGAATAGTATTCCGTTGTATGTATATCCCACATTTTGACTACCCATTCATTTACTAGTGAATACTTACTCATTGCTAGGTATTATTTATTGTGAATGATGCTGCTGAGAACATAGGTATACAAATATCTCTTTGAGACCCTGTTTTCTTTTCTTTAGGTCCATTTTAAGTTAATTTTTGTAAATGGTATTGGTTGAGGGACCAACTTCATTCTTTTTCAGGTGAACATCCAGTTTTATTAACACCATTTGTTGAAATGATACTCATTTCCCTGTTGAATGGGTCTTGAGGCCTTTAAGAGGGTTTATTTTTTGATTCCATGTCATGATCTATAAGTCTGCTTTTGTGAGTATTACAGTGTTTTAATTGCTGCATCTTTGTAGTAAGTTTTCAAATCAAGAAGTCTGAGTCCTCCTGTTTTGTTCTTTTTTTCCAAGATTGTTTGGCTACTTGGGGACCCTTGAGATGCGTATGAAAATTTTAGAATGTCTTTTCTATTTCTACCATGAGGTCATTGGAATTTCGATAGGAATTGAATTAAAACTTAGATTGCTTTGGGTAGGATTTTGTTGTTGTTGTTGGGTTTTGTTTTACTTTTTTGAGACTGAGTCTCACTTTATCACCATGGGAAAAGTGCTGTTGAGGGCCATGGCATCATCATAGCTCACAGCAACTTCAAACTCTTGGGCTCAAGCAAACCTCTTTCCTCAGCCTTCTAAGTAGCTGGGACTACTGGCTCCTGCCACCACACTCTGATAATTTTTCTATGTCTGAGAGAGAAAGGGTCTCTCTCTTACTCGGGGTGGTCTTAAACTCCAGAGTTTGAGCAATCTACCTATCTCAGCATCCAAGTGTGCTAGAAATACAGATGTAAGCATTGCACCTAGTTTTAAAATCTTAGCCATATTAAGTGTTTCATTCCCTGAACTTGGAATGACTCTTGACTTACGCATGTTTTATTTACATTCAGAAATATATTGTGGTTTTTATTGTACAATCCTTTTTCCTCCTTTGTTGTGTTAAGTCCTAATTATTTTTTTCTTTGAATGCTATTAAAAATAAATTGATTTTTGATTATTGAGTCAATCACATACAAATTATAGGTGCATACATTTTCTATTTCTTTATGGTTAGTCTTGGTAGGTTTCGTGTTTTGAAGAATTTTAAAATTTTATCTAGGTTACCCAATTACTTGGCATACAATTAGTATAACACTCTCTTATAATCATTTTTACTTGTATAAAATCAGTAACAATGTCCTCATTTTTATTTCTTATTTCAGTTATTTGAGTCATCTCTCTTTTTTATTAGTCTAGCTAGGTCAAGATTTATCAATTTCACTTATCTTTGTAAAGAATCAACTTTTGATTTCTTAGATGTTCTCTATTATTTTTTCTGTTCGAATTGTTTATCTCTGCCTTTATAATTTTCATCCACCTTGCAGGACTCTCTTTAGCATTTCTTTTCAATGCTTATATTGGTCTGTTTGATGGTCCCTTAGTCACTTCAGCCAGAGGGAAGTGAACAGCAACAATGGAGGGAGGTATAACAGTGGTGACCACCTGTTTGTGCATCTGTAATCAGAAGCTGCAGCCAGACATCAGAGAACAGATCTATGGTACTTAGAGGATAGATTCTTTTTGCCCACCTTCCTTCCTTTAAGCTGTATATAGGCTACTGTAGGAATACAGGTATAGCCTCCTGCCATGGGGCCAAGGGGTGAGGCACAAAGAGCTGCTACTAAAATTAAAGATAATCTTTCATTCAGGCCTCATCTTGGAAGTTACAAGCCTTCTATAGACTCTAGAGTTCCAAAATAGTTACATCAGATAGTCAGTACAGTTTTCTAGGTAGGTAAATAGAGTTTTGATGCTTTCTATTGCTTCATTTTCCCAGAATGCTGTCAGTTTTACTGAGGTTGATTAACACTTAATGTGATGTTTATATGTCCATCTTGTCTCAGGGTTTTGATGGATTCCTGAGGAATTGTTATTTTTATCATATGAAACATTGGTCTTTTCCCTTCATAATGCCTTTGCTTTGCCTCCTTGTTCATCATTTTCCATTTACTTACGTTCAGTCTTTATTTGCATGATGTTTGAGGTGGGTATCTTGATGTTCATAATTAAGGAAAATTTAGTGTTACCCACAAGTTTATCAGTGTTTGTGCACACGTTACTTTTTCAATTCTTTGCCATCTTTAAGAGTTTAATTTCCTCTTTCTATAGTATATTTTATAGTTACTATCAGTGATTTATAAATTTTAGCAGTCTTTTTCTTGGAAAATGTTTTTATTTTGCTTTCATTCTTACTGTTACTCAGCTGTGCATAGACTTTTAGGTTTTTTTTTTCTTTCCTTTTAATTATTTGAAGATGTGAGTGCGTTGTCTGTGGCTTCTTAGTTTGAGGCATTTCTTGTCTCTGATTGTCCTTCCACTCTAAGCTATTTCTGCTTTCTTTCTGATGGTGTTTACCTACCATGTACATCTTTTTCTTTGCCTTCTGTGGTGCAAAATATGCCAAATATGATGTATGTGTCCAGGAGTAAATTTGTTTCTGTTGATTATTATTACAAATTCAATCTAAAGTTTCAGATTTTAATTAATTATTAATTTCAATAGCATTTCAAGAATTCTCTTTCATTGTTTCTCAGTATACACATTTCCCCATCCCAATTTTTCCTGTTTTCTTTTTTGAGCTATTGTTTAGATCTTAAACTTTCTCATTTAATACTCCATGCCCATTAATCTCCATTATATATTTTCTATTTTATCTTTCTGGACTGCATTCTGGATGATTTCCTCATATCAACCCAAATCATGTGATTAATTTTAATATTTTGTATAACTATCTTTTTTATGCATCTTTATAGCATTTCTATTTTTGCCTTGCCAGATCTATTATTTTTATAAGCATGATCTTACTTAATCTATGGATTTTAGACCTATTTTAATCATTTTAATAACTTTAAACAAATATTTTTATTGTCTCATATTATTGCTATTTCTTGTAGGAGTGCTACTTCCATTTCTTATATTTGCCAACTTTCCTTTATAGATGTATTTGTTTTCTTTTTTCCTTGTAAATTTTTATGGTGGACTGAACTTCAGTGGGAGTTATTTTTTCTTCTATGAGTTTTACATACTGTGAATAAAAATGAATACCTGTGTGGTTTTTTGGTTATTCCTTTCTTCTGGGGCTCCAGGTATATCTTTGGTCTTATATCAGAATTTCTATACTTTCCAGGTAATATACATTGAGACTCCTCAGATAAGCATGCAAAGTTCTCAGAAAAATATTGTTAATGTGCCTCTACTCACCTTGAGCCCAGAGCAGTTAGCAAGTTTCTTTTTATTTTCTAGCCATATGCAGCTTTTTGTAAAAAGTATTCCTTAACATAAGGATTTTTTTTTTTTAATATAGTTTTTGGCCGGGGCTGAGTTTGAACCCGCTGCCTCCTGCATATGAGGCCGGTGCCCGACTCCTTTGAGCCATAGGTGCTAGGATATTTTTAAACATAAGGATATTTTTAAGAGCCCTAGCTTTATGGAGAATCCATACTTTTATCTTCAAGTTTTAAATAGACCTTTCACCTACCTAAATGTATCTACCATACATTTATGACCATTAATAACTTAGTCTCTCATTCCCTGGGTCTCCATCTAGGGCATAATTATACTGGGTCTATCAACATTGGCTACAGCTGATTACTATAGCGTTAACATTCATTTTTTATTTTAGCATCTAGGAATTTTTTTATTTTGTAAATTCCAGTTTTCTAGTTAAATTATTTATATATTTTTCATATATATATATATTTTTTACCCAGACTTCTAAGGTGTGTGTAGCAGAGCAGGTAGTTCATATTAAATTATTCCTCCATTTTACTGGAATTGTTCCATAACGTTTTCCTATGCAGGGTTTCCCGTTGTTAAGAATCGTATTTTGTGTGCAATACGAAGCCATGGTTTCCTACTTAATATTATAACAGGAAGATTTTTTTATGTTATTGCAAACCTTGCATACAAGTTCCATGGTTATCCAGTATCTCTGTGCATGGGTGTACCATAGATTAGTTAACCATTTTACTGTGTTTTCACATTTAAGCTTTGTATGTTTTATACTCCTATAAATAATGCTACAGTAAACATATTGGTGCCTTTTCTTCATTTTTTAGATTATTTCCTGTGGATTAAATCCAGGAATGAAAATTCTAATCATTGATCACATTTTTCTCAAATGTAGTACTGACGAATGGTTCAAGTGTGTTTTTATATAAACATGCTTCAATTGAGTCTTTAGAAAGAATCATTAAAATTTCAAGTAACCTAAAGAGGGTAGTTTAGATACATATTACAGATGATAGCCATAGGATATAATTAGGCCTAAACCATCATTTTCCAACAGGTGGCTATTTCTCACTTGAACACCCCTAGTGACAGTCATTAGTGACCTTTCTTGGCAGCTTGTTTCATTACTTAATTTTCTAACATTACTATTATAAAGATGTTCATAATATTTAATAAAAATTACCCCAAGCTTTCGTTTGAGCTATAAATATGTTATCTGTTTCCTCTCACCCACACACTTAATAATTCAGAGCTAATTAATATCTATATAAAAAAAAGTCTAACTTATAGAGCAAAAAAAAAATCACATGTTCAAATTTCTTCACATAAGGAAATGAAAGCTTCAAGAAATGTAAAAATGTAAAACAACAAATGTAGCCCAGAAATAGTACCAGAGAACCTCAAAGAGAAATAAATTATCTGGCTGCTCAGCTACAGGCCAAAGCTGGTAAAAGATCAATAGTAGTTACAAAACATTAAGTCTTCTGCCTTCAGGGAAGCAACTAAAATCTCTACCAGCAATTAAATAGCCCAAAGCAAGAATGTGAACCAATTGATCAAAGTTATAGGGAGGCAGATTTTTTCTTAGTGTAAGAACTTTCTAAAAGTTAGAGCTATCCAAGGACATAATGAGGTGGTGAATTCTTCAGCATTTAAGGTTCTTCTGCAGAAGTTGGATTGTTTTTTGCCAGCATGTTAAAGAGGAGATTCTTTAATCCTTGGCCTTCAAAACATTTTTTAGAATAATTTCTTTGGACAAATATTTGTGATGATGATTCATTATATAAAACAAAACAGCTCTAGTTGTAAACAAAGTTGATCCCATCCACATGGCTACTTTCTATTTTTTTATTTCAAATTAATGTGAGGATATAAATTTTTAGGTTGCATTGTTCTCATTTCCAAGGAAAAGTTCAAGTTGTAAAAGAACCCCTCACCTGGGGCATGCTGAACATCCTTACCATGTGCACATTAGGTGAGATCCCACCAAATGCCCTCCTTTCTCCCGCTGATCATTCCACCCTCTCTTTGCTCCCTTCTCACCCTGCTACCTTGCTAGACTATATTTGTGTTTTATTATTTGTATGAACATGTAATTGTTTATATATTGGTTTAATATTAGTATAAGTACATTGGATATTTATTTTTCCATTCTTGAGATAAACAATGTATTTCAACTCCACCCAGGTAAACATAAAAGATGTAAAGTCTCCATCTTTTCTTTTCATGGCTGAATAGTATTCCATGGTATACATATACCACAATTTGTTAATCCATTCATGGGCTGTTAGGTGTTTGGATTGCTTCCAAAACTTGGCAATTATGAACTGAACTGCAATAAACATTCTGGTACAAATGTCTTTGTGGTAAAATGATATTTGCTCTTCTGGGTAGATACCTAGTACTGGGATTTGGGGATTAAATAAAAGGTCAACTTTTAGTTATTTGAGAATTCTCCATACTTCTCTCCATAAAGGTTGTATTAGTTTTCAATCCCACCCCCAGTGTAGAAGTGTTCCCTTCTCTCCACACTTCCTCCATATCTTTTCCTGACTGGAAAGCTTATCACATTTTATCAAAGTATTTTCAAACTGCAAATACTTTGTGTTGCCTTGAGGTCCACTTGAGTTCTTTCTTATAACTCAAGGCAATACAAAATGCAGTTTTAAAATCCTTTGATAAAAGGGAATGAGCTATAAAGCCAGTAAAAGATATGGAGAAAGTTTAAATGCATTTTACTAAGTGAAATATGCCAATCTGTAAAGGATATGGACTGTGTGATTCAGACTATATGATATTCTGGAAAAAGCTATGGACATAATGAAAGGTCAGAGGCTGCAGGGGTTAGTGGAGAAGTAGGAATAAATATACTGAGCACAGTGGATTTGGGGGCAGTGAAAATAGTCTGAATTACATTATAATGGTAGATACGTGTGATTGTACATTTTTTCAAACCCACAGAATATACAAGACCAAGAGTTATTCTTTATATAAGCTATAGGCTTTGATAAATAATGATGTCAATTGAAGTTTCATCACTTTCAATGGATGTACCAGTCTGCTGAGGACTGTAGATAATGTGGGAGTGTATGAATGTGTGGAATAGGAAAATATATATATGTATGTGTATATATATATATATATATATATATATTTTTTTTTTTTTTTTGGCAAGGGCCGAGTTTGAACCCATCACCTCTGGTATATGGGACCTGCACCCTACTCCTTGAGCCACAGGTACTGCCTATGGAACAGATCTTTATACCTTTACCTCAATTTTTCTTTGAACATAAACCTGCTTTAACAAGCAATTTGAGAAGTCCATTGACACAAAGAATTAAACTGAATGACTCCAAAGTTTTTCCATAGACTGAGATTCTGTGAAGTTCTCTCATGCAGGACAAGTTACATAGTGCTAAATGGTACTTGTATGATAGGATATGGTTCTTACTGTCTTTAATCATTTTGTATCTTGCCATGGCTTTTCCAATAAACCTCTTGGACTCTCTTGTGGAAAAAAGTGTGTGTGTGTGTGTGTGTTGTAGTAAGAGAACTGTTTTTTAAAAACCTCATAATATTTTGGAAATCTTAACCTATATTATCTCAGTCATAATCTTTACCATCGAAGGTTTGAGGTCCCAGGTGGTGGCTCAAATTAACAATGAAACAAGAACATGAGCATCATTCTGGCAATGATCACCAACTTTATCATGTTCTTCATTCAGATTCTTTATATCACAGCACCAATAAGAGTCATTTAAAAATTATTTTAGTTACTATTTACTTGTATCAGAAAATTTATGCATATAACACAAAAATTCAAATGTGTATGTATATGAAATGCTAGTAATTTTGAAACTAACCCTGTTGTGAGCTATCTAGTTCTTTCTCAGGTCAGTCATTCTTACCAGTTTCTTGTTTGTATACAAGAAACCATATACATTTTATTATTTTCATGTGAGTCTTCGTAATTTCATACAATCACTAGTATTTTAATTTGAGCTACTATGACAAAATATCAACTGGTAGCTTCAAGTATAGTTTATCCTTCACAGTTCTAAAGACTGGAAAACCCAGGGTCAGGGGGTCATTTAACATGGCTCCTTAGAACACCCTCTTCCTGGCTTTCAAACAGAAACATGATGGAGAGAGTTCACCTCTCTCACACACATTCTTATAAAGGCACTAATTCCACTTATAGAGGCTCCCCCTGCATGGCCTAATTATCTCCCAAGGCCTCACCTCCAAATATCATGATGTTGGTTATTTAGGGCATTAATGTATAAAATTTGGGAGGACACAAACATTACCCCATAGAAATTACACACATTGTTTTTACAAAAAATTGAATTTTTTTTTTTTTGCCATTTTTGGCCGAGGCTACATTTGAACCCTCTACCTCCAGCATATGAGACTGGTACCCTACCCTTTTAAGCCACAGGTGCCACTTCGTACTGAATTTTTTAAACTTGAAAGTTTATACACTTAGAGATCTAAAAATAGACCTGCCATTTGATCCTACAATTCCTCTATTAGGTATATATCCAGAATACCAAAAATCACATTTAACAAAGATATATATGTACCAGAATGTTTATTGCAGACCAATTCATAATTGCTAAGTCATGGAAGAAGCCCAAGTGCCCATCCACCCATGAATGGATCAATAAATTGTGGTATATGTATACTATGGAATATTATGCAGCCTTAAAGGAAGATGGAGACCTTACCTCTTACATGTTTACATGGATGGAGCTGGAACATATTCTTCTTAGCAAAGTATCTCAAGAATGGAAGAAAAGTATCCCATATATCCAGTCTTACTATGAAAGCTATAACCCAATTATAGCCCAAGAAGAAGGGGAAAGAGGAGAGGGAGGGGAGCAGAGGATGGGTGGAGGGAGAGTAATTGGTGGGACCACACCTACGGTACATCTTACAAGGGAACATGTGAAATTTACTAAGTGTAGAATATAAATGTCTTAACACAATAACTAAGAAAATGCCATGAAGGCTATGTTGACCAGTTTTCAAATTGTATATAAAACCAGCACATTGTACTCCATGATTGCATTAATATACACAGCTATTATTTAATTTAAAAAAAGAAAAAAAAGGTACAAAATAAAGCTTTAATAATGAGAGTTAACAAACAAACAAAGTTATTTTATGCTGATATATCCAAAACTAAAGAAGATTGGTTCACTAACACTACTTTGGTGTTAATTCCTTTCAATAAATTCCTCTAACACGTTGGTTTGTCAATTCATTGAATTTCTCTCAGTGATATTGACATCATTTCAACACTTGTCCTATTTTTATCCTTTAGATCAGTGGTTTTCAAAACTTGTGCACCTTTAGTATGATCTGGGAAATTCATTCTTCATAAAAACTCAAGATCTTGGGCCTCTTGAGTCAGAATCGACTGAATCAGAAACTCTGGTCATGAAGGTCAACAATTCATATTTAGCAAGTTTTCTGGGTGATTCTGATCCATACAAGTTTGATAACAAATACTCTAAATCTCATCATTGACAACTTCTAGATAATATCATGTATTAATGAAAACTGTCTGCAACTTCCCATCTTTCCAGATTCCCCCCTCCAGAGCCCAACCCCCACTCCTAAATTTGTGCTTTCCTTAATTTCACCATCTTTTAACGTATAATGCCACTACTTCTACCTTTCTCAGCTTAAAGTCTACAGTTAGGCATGGCAAATATTCCCATGCACATATCATCAACTCCGTAGGTCCTCTGTTCCTGTTCCCTGTTTAACTCTCTTGGCAAAACCAACATCCTTGTTTTAAACACAATTTTCCAATTATCCTAACCTGGTACTCTTTCAAGTTGGATGGGGCCAGAGAATAATTCCTAGTCCCACTAATTGGTCTCTCTTTAAATTCACAAGAATGAGAAGGAATGTCCTTACTTAGTAACCATACTTCTCATCTTTAGTCCATATAGTAGTTTTCTTTTTTTCCCTAGGCAATAAATTTATTCCTTCTGTGTGCTCCTCAAACAACAAATGCCCTGTATTTGTTTTAAATGGCTGCCATAATAATATATCACAGACTAGATGGCTTTTTATTTATTTATTTTTGAGACAGAGTCTTATTATGTCACCCTGGGTAGAGTGCCACAGCTCACAGCAATCTCATACTCTTGGACTTAAGCAATTCTCTTGGCTCAGCCTCCCAATTAGGTGGAACTACAGATGCCCACCACAATGCTCAGCTATTTTTGTTGTTGTTGTTGTTGTTTTTTAGCAGGAGCAGGGCTAGGTTTGAACCTGCCAGCATTGGTGTATGTGGTCAGTGTCCTAACCACTGAGCTATGGGCACCAAGGCAGAGACTGGATGGTTTAAACAAAGAAATTTATTTTCTCACAATTCTGGAGGTTAGAAATTTGAGATCAAGGTGCCAGGAGGGATGGTTTCTTCTCCTTGGCTTATAAAGGAATGTCTTCTGCTTGTATCTTCACCCTGTCACCTTCAGTGTATGTCTGTGACTTAATCTTTTCTCATAAGGACACCAGCCATATTGGATTTGGTACCACCTTAGTAACTTATTTTAATATAATTATCTCTTTTAAGACTCTAAATCCAAATATAATCCCATTCTAAGGTGTTGGACATTAATATGAGTTTTGCAGAATCTGACTCAGCTCATTCTACCTCCTCATTTTTTCTTCTAATGGCCTTCTTTCCTTTTATATTGAGAAAATTAAAGTAATCAGATTTCAGATTAATCACCTTAAAAATTTTATCTTTATGTTGCTTCCAGGGCATTGCCTTCCCTTGTTTTCCTCCCCATCACACTGCATACACTTGCTGATCTCCTTTGTTGTTTCTTCCTTTTTTCAGTCTTTTAATGGTTGGAATGCCAAGTGACTGAGCCATTGGATGTCTTTTCTTCTTTCTATATACTCATAGTTTTTTTCTAATCTCATCTAGTTTCTGGTGTTAAGTAATATCTAATATGCAAATTCAAAATTTATATATTGTCTTAAAACTTTTGGGCTGCTATATCAAAATACCATAAACAGGACAACTTATAAAAATATTTATTTCTCATAATCTTAGACATTAAATGTTCAAGATTAAAACTTTGGCATCTTTGGTGTCTGGTGAGAACTGGCTTTTAGGTTATAGATGCTACCTTCTAGCTGAGTCCTCACATAGTAGGAGTAAGATAGCTCTCTAGGGCATCTTTAATAACAGCACTAATCCCATTCATGAGGGCTCCAACCTTATAACCCAATCATCTACCAAAGGCCCCACCTCCTAATACTATCGCATTGGTGATTATGTTTCATTGTGTGAATTTGGAGGGAACACAACTTTCAGACCATTGCATATATCTAGCATCTCTTCTTGCTGTGGTCTGAATATTTTTGATGCTCTGAAATTCCCATGTTGAAATTTTAATACCCAAGTTGATAGTATTAGGAGGTGGGGCCTTTGAGAGGTGAGTAGGCCATAAGAGGAGAACCCTCATGAATGGGATAAGTGTGCTTATAAGAGTCCCCAAAGAGCTCATTTACCCCTTGTACCATGTGAATGTCTATAAAGTGGATCCTCATGAGACATGACTTTTTCATTTTTCCTTCTATTATTGATATCCTGTTTCATATCATTGTGGTCTTAAGATACTTTATATGATCAGTTTATCATTATATAATGACTTTGCTTCATTTTATAGTTTTTTATTTAAAGTCTATTTTGTGTGATATAAATGTAACTGCTCTGCTCTCTTTTGACTTCAATTTGCATGGACTTTTTTTTTTTAAATTTCATTCCTTCACTTTTATTTTGTGTGTGTCCTTAAAGGTGAAGTGAGTCTCTTGAAGGAAGCATATAATTAGGTCTTTCTCATGTTATTGTTTTTTTATTTTTCTCCATTTAGCCATTCTCTATCTTTTGATTGAGGGTGTCTATCAATTTTCTTTGAAAATTATTATTAATAGGTAAGGAGTTATTAGTGCCATTTTATTTATCATTTACTTGTTGTGTTATAGATACTTGTTTTTTCTACCTTTTGTGCTGGTTTTCTTACTTATTAGGTGATTTCCACTAGTGGCATGTGCTAATTCCTTCCTTTTAAACTTTTGTATATCTACAATAGATTTTTCTTTTACTATTACCACAAGGTCTACATAAAGCATCTCATGATAGCAGGGTGCTTTAAATTAATAATAAATTAACTTTGATTGCATAAAAAACTATAATTTTATGCCACTCTCCCACATATTATGATTTTGATGTCACAATTTCTATGTTTTTATATTGTATAGCCCTTAAGAAATTATTGTAGCTATTATTTTTAGTTAAACTATAATTTAGATTAAAAGTTTGTTTTTTAACATTCACATTAAAGATATAAGTGATTTACATACTATCATTACAGTATTAGAGTATTCTACTGACTCTATACTTACTTTTACCAGTGAGTTTCATAGTTTTCTGTGTTACTAATTAGCATCACTGTGTCTCAGCATTAAGGATTCCTTTTAACATTTCTTGTAAGATGGGTCTGGTTGTGATAAATTCCTCTAGCTTGTGTTTTTATGGAAAAGTCTTTATATCTCATTTCTAAATTGATAGTATTGTTGGGTATAGTATTCTTGTTTGACAATTGTTTTCTCTCCACACCTCACTCTCTTCTGGCTTGTAGAGTTTCTGATGGGAAATACACTGCTACCCTTTATTGAAACTCACTTATACGTAATTTGTTTCTTCTATCTTGTAAAATCCTCTCTTTATCTTTAATTTTTGAAAATTTGATTATAAAATCCTCTTTTTATGTTTAATTTTTGACAATTTGATTATAAAAGTTTTTGATGTGGTCTTGTTCAAATTAAATTTGTGGGAGACCTTTGGGTTTAGTTTAAACGTATATTTATATCATTCCCCAAATTTGTAAAATTTACTGCTATTACATTTTAAAATAGCTTCTGTTCCTATGTCTTTTTCTCTTCTACTTCTTGAATTCCTATAATTTGAATTTTTTTTCTTTTTGATATTGTCCCATAAATCCCATAAACCTTCGTAATTATTTTTCTCCTTTTTTTCTTTTTCTCCTCTATTATACATTTCCAAGTAACCTATTTTTCAGTTCACAGATATTTTCTTTTGCTTAATCAATTCTGCTCTTGGTGTTCTCTGTCATATTTTAATTTCATTCATTATATTTTTCAGCATCAGAATTTATTTGTTTTTTTATAATACTTTCAATCTCTTTGTTAAATTTCTTTTCTTAGTCATCTATTGCTTTCTTAATTTTGGTGAGTTATTTTCTATATTTTTATGAAGTTTGCTGAGATTTCTTAAAATGATTATTTTGAATTATTCACTAGGCAATTTATAAATCTTCCCTTCTTTAGAGTCAGTTATTATTTCTCATTTTGTTCCTTTAGTGATGTCATGTTTCCCTGATTATTCTTAGTCTTGTGGCTGTACATTGGTGCTTGCATACTTAAAAAACTATTAAGTATAGGTGAAACACCTATATGCCTTTGGCCAAAAAAGCTGTTTGAGAGAGAGCAGTGAAAAGACTTTGTGCAAGCATACTTGTAAGAAACTGAGGCAGAATCCCATATGGCCAGTTTGGTTGTGAGCCTAACATGATCAAGGTTTAGGCTAGAAAAGCATTTATTGCATTAAGGAATTAAGGTTGACTTTATAAGGCCAATAAAAAAGCCCTTTGGAAAACTGGCCAGATACCCATCAATAACCTTTCCTGATCTGTGGTAAGTAATGAAGGTCACTTGCTGATGGGTCTGAGAATGGAAATGTGCTTGGGAACCTCAAGAGAAGAGGAATTTACCCAATGCATACAGATATCTAATGGCACAGATGAAACTTGGGCTTATGAAAGGCTTTTGAGAAGTCCAGCCTGAAAATTCCTTATAAAAGGTTCCAGCAAAACCCCTCTGACTTAAAGCCTACATGGGAGCAGAGGTTTGCACACAAATTCCCGTATGCCCAAGAAGTTTCTTTATGCCTTGTTTAAAGATCTGAAGTAGCAGTTTCCAAATGGCAAGGCCAGCAAGGGCAGGTATTCAATCTAACTTGTTCCTCCCTAGCCTCAGGCATCATCAGATGAGAACAAAGAAGTAATGTCTAACAACATGTTCTCCATTAAGTTATGTTAAATTGGGTTATGTTGAAAGGGTTAAGTCAAAAGGTGTATGTTGAGTGGATTATTGGAAGCTAATCACAAGGTAGTCATATGATGTTTAAATGGATCAATGAGGTCATTGCTGTATTGTGGGCATGTGCAAAATTCCCTATATAAACCAACCACAAATAAAGAAGCTCGCCATTTTGCCTGAGTGAGCAGATGGTCACTTTTATTTAAAACACAATGTCAATAAGTGTGCTTATTCTTTGCGACCTTGCTTTTCTGCAAGACCCGTATGGCAACATTGAAGTTATTCTAGCCTTTGCAAAGTGACTTTGGGACAGCCCTTCACCTTTCAGTTTATTTGAAGATTCTGGGCAGGCCATCTGGTGTAGTTCACCAGATTTGCTCCAGAGTCCTCACATTGAATGGCTTGGGACCTTAGTCCATAGGATTGGACTTGGATTTTGGATCCACTGAGATAGACTTGTTGACTGGTTCCCAAGTGTTGGCCCTGAAGTATGGATGTATGAGGATGACCCTGGAACCTGTATTCCTGGGGGATAATCTGATGCTGGGGTAGGCCTATAGCCTGAATCTATAGCAGCATGCCTGAGTCCTGGTTCCTATGTCTACAGGGGCTGACCTAGATCCTGGGTTGGCTGGGTTCATCCCCCCTCAGTGCATAGGGGACTGGCCTCACACTAATGTAACTGGGATAATCCTAGATCATGAGTTTACAGGCGCCTGGGGCCAGGGGTACTAAAATGGAGCCTGAGGCTGGCCAGATTCTGAATAAGGCTTAGAGTCTGGATCTATGGGAAACAATCTGGAACTTGAGATCTGGTTATATGTGCTTGTCCTTGGTACCTGGAGAGATGAGCGCTTTGTGGATCCTGGGGCCTTGAGGGCCTTCCTGGAGGTCAGGTATGCAAGGGCTGATCTAATAACTGTGACTGTGAGAACTGGCCTTGGTCCTGAGGTTGTCATGGCTGAACTAGAACTGGGTTTCAGAGGGGTGGTCCTAAAGCCTGGGTCTATGGTGCCCAGCTGAGTGCTCAGCTCTACTGGGATGAGCCTGGACTCTGGATTTGTTGAAGCCTAAAGCCACAGGGGCTGGTCTGGAGGGTGAGGTGGCAGGGACTATCCTGACACTGGTCACGTCTATGGGTTTTAGGTTGGTCTCTATGGCTGAATGCTGAACTGCTGCTGGGGAGGGCATGAAGCATAATGCTGTGTGGGACTATTTAGATATGGAAAGATCTGGAGCCTGAGATGAGCCTTGAACCTGGAGCTCCAGGGGCTGGACAGTGTTGAGTAGATCTAGAGTCTGCATCCACAGGTCCTTGCCTGGAGGTTGAGTTCATGAATGTTGGTAGATATTGAGGACAATGGAGAGTGAACATGATGCCCAGGGTGGACCTGAAGCCTGAGCTTGGGGAATCTGAAGCCTGGAGTCACCAAGGCCAGCCTGACTCTGGAGCAGGCCTGTGGTCTGAGTCTGTGGTATGGTACTATTTTTTCTTTGATAGTTTTTATTGGGCTTTTAAAATGACATATTCTGGGAATCTAGAATAGTGCCTGCCTACCTAGTAGATGCTCAATAAATAGTAACTGCTTGAGGCATTGAATGTATGAGTGATTTTTATTTTTTACTGGTCTTTCCACTAAATTGCTCATGCAAGACTCTCCAAAGCATTCTTTCTTTCAGTCGTGACATCTAAAACTGTTCAAAATAGTAATTATTTAATCTGTTTCAGAAGAAAATCCTCAGCTGATCTAGATAGGTAGCATGAACAATAAATTATTCCTTTAGAAGCCCCTGAGATTTGGGGGTTAGTTTTTATTATAGCATTACCTAACATATACTGACTGTATTAGGCCTCTTAAATCACTCTACACGAGGAGGTTATGAGAAATTAAAGTCACAAATTGATAATAACTTTTCTTAAAACTTCAATTTATTTAAAGCTTTCCAATGAATAGAAAGAAAAAAAGATAAGAAATTCCTCTTTATTTTATCAACTGAAAATATAATTTATTATCTTCTACAATGTTAATGTGACCTCTGATTAATAACAAATAATGGGAAAAGTAAATGTTATTTTTTTCTAAATGAATTGTATCAAAAAGTTACACCAAGAATGATAAGTTTCTCAGTTTGGCTTTTGTAATTAACTCCCCAACTCTCAAATTCTAAAAACAAAACAAACAAACAAAACCAGACTTCTAACTGGCCTTGATAAGAAACAAAGAGGTGTTCTTGCATTTCTATTGCTGTTTGAGAATTTTGTAAAAACATTTGCTACAACTAAATTAAAGCTCTGACACAGAAGTTCCTCCCTTCTCTGCTCCTTTCAGCTGAGGGGTTCTAATTGTCCCTTCCTGCAAGTCTATGACCAGTAACCCTTGGGAATTCATGGACCCTTTAGAGGAAATGAATGAAAACTAGAATTAGATAATTATTTGTTTCAATTCATAAAGTCTTTTATCTTTACTAATGTTTCTCTTCTTCTCTTCCAGATGTTTCTGTTTATTTCTTCATTAGCTAGTACTATCGTGACAGTTCCCATTTGGTTATACTCTGAACCCTGTCTCCATTTTCTGGATTCTTTCATATAAGATAAATGCTCATGCTGGAGTTGAAATCTAGCATAAAGAAGAGGGTGGCAGGTAAAAGCAGTTGGGCTTTTGAAAACCTATCAAGAATTAGAGATAGGAAAGGAATTCCACGTAAGCCAGCTTAAAAAGAGGATAAAGACGCAGACCTGGAAGAAGCAGAGGTGAAGAGGGACAGTGAGGGAGAGAGTAAGGCATGCAAGGAAGTGAGATGAAAGAGGAGATATTTCTATTAGATGTGGGAAAAGGAAGGGTTTACAAACAGCCAAGGAAGGCAACTCTTGTCCGATCAGGCCTTTGAAATTTGAGGTAAAGTGTTCACTGAGGGGGGATGAAGGGGTGCCCCAGACTAATTTTGTGTATGAGGTGGTTCTTTCTGCAGTTAGCTATATGGTTGAGAGTTTAAGCATTTGAAATATTATTATGCTATATTGATTCTCACACTAATTAGGCATTGATAACGTTTATCATCTTCAATCACCTGAGGATGAACAATAAGAAATAATGTGTCTAGTAAGAGTGTGGAATGACAGGAGATAAGAGTGATCAGTCATCAGCAGGGCCTTTGGCACCCGGTGAACACTGCAGTATTAAAGACTCCCCTGACTCCCCTGATTACATGGAATCAGAAATGTGAATTCTTGCACCGAGCCTGGTGCGTAGCAAGAACTTAATATCCCTTCCAAAAGAGACCAGTCACCATGTTAAGGCTTGCAAACAGTGTGAGGCCAACAAAGACTGTGTCAGTATCTGCTCATAACAAGTCAAGAAGTCTGGGATATTGGATTGCACCTGGAGCATTTGCGGGAAGCGCTGCTTTATAGTGAGGTGAAGGTAAACTGATGTTTAGTGATGTCTATCATATGCTGCTTGGCATTTAAATCCCCAAACAATTGCATCAGTTAGATAGGATCATCACTGTATAGCATATGTAAAGATATGCTGCATATATAATATAAGATAATGAATTTCAGAAAGTTGAGGCAACTTGCCCAAGATCGTCTCTGGCAATTTTTTACTTGAAGTCTAATATAAAGCTAAATTTGTGTCCAAAATTAAATTTTTTTTTATTAAGCAATACTCCCATGTTATATGAAATTATGATAATGGTGACAAATTTATCAAAAAAAGCAACATTATATTCCATCTATTTACTAAGTTCTGTTTATTGGAAATTATATTTCTGTTTAAAAGTTAATACCCTCATGTACATTTATAGACTTCCTCAAAATTTGGAAATTTTGCACCAAGTATAGATTGGAAATGGTCCCTGGGTTTGCATGCATATATTACTTTCAGATCAATATATTTTTTATGAAAATGTATTTTAAAAAAACTCAAATGTTGCTTCCATTCTTCTAACACTTGTAAGAATTTAAGGAAGTGCTAGTCTACCTTCAACATTTCCACATGGTTTTGAGAAAACATAAACGAAACCTTTAATTAAGCATTTTTGCCACCAAGCGCTTTCTGCACTGTGACGCTCTGTTTCAGCTGCCTGCATCCAGCTCCTTCTTTCTTTCCCTTAATGTTTTGAAAGCAGGGCTTCACTGTAGTAGTTTAGATCTGTACAGATTAGAATGTGCTTTAGGTCTATGGAGATTTCTGAAATTACTAGATCTCAAAGGCACGTCAGAGAGGATGTATTCTAGCTAAAGCACCCATAAAATAGATTCAGGTAAACTTTCTTGCCCAAGGTCAGGCAGCTAGTTCATCAGAGAACAAAATGAAGTATGTTGTATTAGCATATAAATGTGTAAAATTTTCTTACTTAAAAAAGTGATGGGGAAGGGGTAGTTCTGAACTATTTTGCCTGAAATATGCAATTTAGGTCACTAACTGCATATAATTCTCACAAAGTAATTTGTTTAGCTCTCATATAGTACTGCTGCTGCATTTCTGTTCCTTTAAGGGAGAGAGGCTCGAAAGCAGGTGTCCTCAAACTATGGCCTGCTGGCCACATGCAGCCCACTTAGGACGTTTATCTGTCCCGCGGGTGTTTTTGCTGCTGCTGCCTGTCCTGCTTAGGAGCCAACTGGTCCCGGGGCCCACAATCTGGCCCTCCAACAGTCTGAGGGACAGTGCACTGGCCCACTGTTTAAAAAGTTTGAGAACTCCTGCAGTCTAAAGACTTAGTGACTCAGAGGGGAAAAAAAGCATCCTCTCAAAATGGCAACCTGTGTTCACAAGGGGTAGATAGTTCAGCCAGGCTTGCTTTCTTCTGAAGGTGACTGGACCACAGTTTTGACTTGACAAGACTCCATTAGGATGATATTAAACATGCAAATTCTACATGCAAATCAACATGTATAAAAATATAAATTCAGAAATACAATGATTACATTATATTTTCCGCTAGTGAATTCAAAATAAGAAATGAATTTTAGTGATTTACCCAGGTTTCAGAAATGCCAACTGTGTTTAAAGATTTAGTGGATGAAGCAAAATGCAAAGACTTAGAATCTTGGGGTTCCAATTGGGTACATTTGGGACCCTGGGAAAATTACTTTATGTGATGGCAACATCAGCTCTCTCCATTTTTAAACTCAACATGGGGTAGAAGGCATGGTTTTCAGATTGAAAGGAGAGAAAACAAATTCATAAAAAGATAATTTATTGGGTGGTGCCTGTGGCTCAGTGGGTAGGGCGCTGACCCCATATACTGAGGGTGGCAGGTTCAAACCTGGCCCTGGTCAAACTGCAACAACAACAACAAAAAAAGCTGGGCATTGTGGTGGGTACCTGTAGTCCCAGCTACTCAGGAGGCTGAGGCAAGAGAATTGCCTGAGCCCTGGAGTTGGAGGTTGCTGTGAGCTATTGATGGCATAGCACTCTACCGAGGGAGATAAAATAAAACTCTGTCTCTACAAAAATAAATAAATAAAAAGATATTTTATTTATTTGTTTTATAACTAAAACCCCAGGGATCTAACACTTGATCTTACCCAAAGAGCAAGAAGCAGTTGGGATGCTCTCCCTGGGTTGGGGACCCTTCTCAGGACGGTGTTTTCCAGCAGCAGCTTCAGGCTCATTTCCATCCTCTCAGTAATCCTGATGGATGAAGCTACGTCTAAGCTGGAGCACTCACAAAATCTCCAGAACCCACCTTTTCAGCTTTGTTTAATTGATCTGACTGAGTCCCACATTCTTTCTATAACCAGTTACTATGACCAGAGTGGTTGAGTAATGTCAAACCTAACTGACCAGCCATTTTTCTCTTACTGCCATAGCCTACGGGAGAGCCAGCTCCTCCCAAATCATGTCCCATACAGGAACTATAGTGTCTTTAGGGAGATCAGGGACCCGGAGAGATAGACATAGATGCTGGATTAGCAAAGCAGGAACCCATCACAGATGACTAGTCATTTTCTTAAAAGGTCTTTGAATTTTGTTGCCAGTGGACCCAGCATGAAAGGAGATATTATGACGCAATCCAACACTAAGACTGGTTAGAGCTGCTCTGCTGACAGCTGACATGGTTAGCAACCCTCTTGCAGAGTGTTGTCCTTCTCCTCTCTGGACAGTGACAGTGGTGATTCTTCCAGGATTCACAGGAGAAGAATTTGAATGCCACCAGACTAGAGTATCTCTCCAGAGACTTGAATATAGAACATTTTATTTTTATCATCTTTCCCTATGGGAAAGTACTCAGTCTTTGCTTTTTAGTGCCCATGTGCCTTTGCTACTGATTCGAGTATACACTCCGTATACCAGTTGTTTAGAGGGGGACACACCTGCTTTTCTACAATATCAACACTTAAACATTTTTTTTCCAACCAAACTTCTTTAAAACCCAGAGTGCTCAGAGAGCTGTAAAACAGATGAAATTAATTTTTTGTCTGCTTTCAACAGGTTCAACTTACTCCTTACTGGAGAGGTAAGTGCTGTTTAACAGACTGCTCTATGGAGGTTTTATTTTTTTTTTAAGTGGTAATAACATTAAATCTCTTGGCCTAGACGCTATTTTAGTAAAATGTAGAGTGAAGATTAGGGATAGTTTTACTGAAATCTGGCCCTTGAGATAATCATAAAAGTCAGCGGCCTAAGCATTACATGGCTTCCTGAAGGTCTCCTTGCAAATTTCCACCAAACTTCTGGAATGATTTCATCTTCCCACTCCAACAGCCCAGCCTTAATACTACAGTTGAGACGGATAATGCCTGTTTTGTAATGTGCAGGTGGTCTCGCTATTTCTACACTCTTCGGGATAGTTTAATGTTTAACCAGCATGAACCACTTGTTCTTCAGTATTCTAGCAAGTGAGGCTCTGCTTTAGTTCTATGTCAGCTATAGGCTATAAACATTTCACAGTGCAATGCCTTGGGAGAAAAAGAAAGAGGAGTGCATCCAGAGAGCTCCCACAGTAATGTCAACTTCTGGATGCTAGAATTCCTATGCAAGCATCATTTTTATGGATTATTTTGTATTCTAATAAACATAAAAACTCACATTTTCATTCTACTGGGTCTAAAGATGAAATAGTCCAACAACAGAAAGAAATGAATTTTGTTTCTTAATAAGTCAGGACTCTTCCCTCAGCTGCCCTCTCAGGAAACAGAACTATAGCATATCCACGTGACAGCAGGTACCACAGAGCTAAATGGGTATGGCACACATACGGAGCTATAAGAAGAAAAGTAAGGTTATTGTTCTTTTTCTCGGAAGAGCTTATAGTCTAACAGAGAAGAGAAAGGTAGAGTTTTATCTTTGGTCAGGTTTTCTTGGTACTGGATACTACTTTGACTAAGTTGAATTTTATAATTAGGTTCTTATTCATTGGGAATGACTTGGAAAAACATGTTATTAAAAACATGTTTCTATGTATGGTATTAATTGAAGAGACATTGGGATCACAATGTTTTCAGTGACAGTTTCCTAAGGAATTATTTTCAGAATAATGTCTCATGAATAATCTGTTTCTCCTTTTCAGAGAAAATATTTTCTTCTCATTGCCAAAAGAAACATACAATAGACATTTCCCCTATCTGCTTTAGCTGCCTGGAAGTTCAAAATCAAATTGAATGTAGTGTCATAATTATGTAGCATTAATTTAACTATTTCTTCTGAATGTGTTTCTCCCATCCTATTCTATTGTCTCTGATCCTGGATTTTTATATAATTTTGTAGAGTGTTGAATGTAATGCTTTTGAGACATTTGTGGAATAAGGAGAGTTATTCATAAAGAAAGTCACAAGGGTTTGACAGTAGAACTAGTGCCCCCCCAAAAAAAAGAAGAAAAGAAAAGCACAAGTGTTATATTGTGTCTATCATTTAATACTTATGTGTCAGGAGTGTTCTGCTTTATATAAACCTTTTCTATATGAAAGGACCCAGTGAAGTCACATTTAAGGTGAAGTTGAGATTCTGAAGTCAGTGCCTGAGGCAAGAGGTTTACCTTGAAAATATCTTAGGGAGAGAGTATGTGGGAAACAAAAATGCCAGTTCTCAGTAAGCGCAACAAAGGTTTTCATCCAGAATTAATCAGGTAGTTATTTCTTGGATCAAATATCATTTAAAGTGGTTGTTTTGTGTTAGTGACCATGCTGGGACTATATACATAAACTTTTAGACATGTGAATAACATTTAAGGATGCAGTGCTCAGGCATCAAGAGACATTTATTTCTCCATTTTATTTTCACCCTGGAATGTTCACTATTTAAACTGGTCTTCTTCCCTTTCCTCTTTCTCCCCTTTTCCTGTTCTGCATATTCACTGCTGTGTAATAAATCGCTGTGTAACACTAGTCCAGATTCAAAAGTAGGGGAATTAGACTTCAGCTCACCGTTGGAAGAGTGTTAAAACGGTTTTATCTTCAGTCTACCACATTTCTCTTTCACTTTTTCCTACCTTCCTTTCCTCCACTTTCTTCCGAATCTCCAAAGTTACTGGCTTAAAACATCATTCATTTTATCTATTATTTTCCTGGTCAGAAATTTGAAAAGGTTTTGCTGGCACATACACCCCATGTTCAGAAATAGGCTCTGGCAGACCCAGGAATTCAGGAGACAACTTATTATTTTCCATGCTATGGCAGGCAAGCACGTGGCCAAACTCCTTATTACTGCATATCCATGATTCCTTTTCTTTGGTATCTGATATTTCCCTTCACCAGATGACTCCGTGAAGCCTGTTCAGTTTCTGCCTTCTCTCTGGACCCCAAAGCCAAGGCTAAATGTTTTAGATTTGAATTATGGTAACCACTTACTTCCAGGGACTGGATTCTGTACCATTTGTTTGTGACCATTTAGAAAACTATGCCATAACTTAATAGCTTAAAATGACAATTTTATTTTGCTCACAAATTTGGGAATCAGGAATTCTAGAAGGAGTTGGCCAGGAAGATGATCTCATATCCACAGGGTGTCAGCTTCCAAGACGACTTCTTCCCACGTGACCTGTTGCCTCCGCTGGGCTGTGTGGCAGCTGACACTGGCCGTTGGGTAGGAGCTCAGCAAAAACTGTTGACCAGAGAGTCCACATATGGTCTCTCTTTATGGCCTGTGATTCAAAATGGAGTGTGGTTTCCCAACCGGAAGTGCATTTGTTTCCTAGGAGCACTGTAACAAATTTCTAAAAACTTGGTGGCTTAGAATGACCAATTTTTTCACTGTTTTGTAGGCTTGAAGCCTGAAGTTGAGGTGCCTACAGGACCACACTCCCCCTGAAGGCTTTAGACAAAAATCCTCCCTTGTCTCTTTTTACTTTGCTGGCTCCTAGCCATCCTTAGCATCCTTTGGAGTTTCATAACTCCGATTTCTGCTTCTGTCTTCACATATCTCCTTCTCCTCTGTGTGTCCTATGTCTCCAAATCACTCTCTCTATCTAAAGATGCCATTGAAATTTGAGCCCTCCCTCATCTAGTATAACCTCATTTCAACTTGATTATAACTGCAGAGACCCTATTTTCAAATGAGGTCGCATTTGTAGGTACCAGGGGTTGGGACTTCAATATAATTTTGGAAAAGACAATTCAATCCATGACACTAAGTGCTTTAAAAGGTGGGCTGAAGTTACAAGGCCTTTCGAAAACACAACCAACTTAGAAGGCCTCGCGTGTCACCTCTGCAATGTTATATTGATCAAGAAAGTCACTAATTCAAGTTCAAAATCAAGAGTGGGAAAATGAGACTTCATGTGTCAGTGGGGGCAGTGTCAAGGATTTACCACGCTTTAAGCCTACTGTGTTTTACTTTTCCTTTTTATCTATTCCCCTTTCCTTTTCTCTGTTCTTCTCTCTTTTCCTCTCAAGCAGACTTTAATTCTTTAAGTTAAACGTATTTATTATGCGCCCTCTCCCCTCAATGACTGCTATGGGAAAAACATTTAAAAAAAAAAAAGGCACCTTTTGGTTTTAGAGTTGCTTCCATTATTTTTAATCAAAAGTTTTCCTGAGACATCCCGGGGTATAATCCTGTGTGTGTGAGTGGAACAGGGACAGTGAGGTTTGTGCAATGAGAACGTTAAGATCAATAGCCTGTGATAGATCTTCTCATAGGCCCCCTCCCATGATTGATGAGGCTTTCTCAGCAGATACCAAGCACATATACTTTTTCTTTCCCTAGTAGTTTATCTGTTCCTTGCTCAGAATAGCCAAGAAATCAGGTAGAAATTGAATGGTTTTTAGAGCTCCCATTTGAGATCATGGAACAGATTTATCAAAAAGGAAAATAACTTGTCTTATCTCACAAAGAAATGCCATTAGCAAAGAATCAGGATACTGCCTCCCCTGGTCCTGCGATCTCTCCGATAGGAGTTACTGTTTGGAGGTTCTAAAATATCAAATGTGTATCTCTTCCACTTCTGGCACTTGGCTGCCACATTGGGATTACTTTCTAAAACAGATGCTTCCAGAAAACATACAGATATGGGTGTTTTAAATAAAAAGAACATTGTCTTTCTATACGACATTGCTTCTTATCGCTTTTCAATACAGCTGCATGAAGGTTGAATTACTTTTCAAAAATATTTATTGTCTTTCCCTATGAGGATGATTTTTTTACTTGGTTTTTCTCTACTTGGCTCCTCCCTGACACAGGATAGAATCCCCTGCCCATGGACTTCACACTTGGCCCCTCACTCACCTTGACCTTATAAGCTGAATGAAAGGGATCTGTGTCACTTCCAAGCCCAACTACAAGAACCATCACATGGTTTTGTTATCACTCTGCCAGAGACTGGCTTGTCACCAGAGGTCCTCAACCCTGACCTGCATCCTGAAATGATGGAGCAGAGCCTTCACCAGCCACATCCCAATAACAATATAATGTGAGCCAGAAGCAAATGTTTGTTTGGTGTTTTTGAAATTTTCATGCCTGCAGCATAACTATCAAAGATGGGTACATCATCTATGATAGTAAAACATTTCCAGGGAAGAGGTACGTGTGCTTTTACAATGGGATGGAGTCCCTTCATATCACTGTGGTATTGGAAATATTTCTGTGGATACTTGGAACTTGATATCGTATTTACTTGGGTCTTTGAGTGAGTTAGTATAATTCAAGGATTAAATTATTGGGATCTGCAATTGATTGGATTTCCACTTTTTATCTGTATTACATAGGATTATTTACCAAACTCCTTAAGCTTCTGTCATCTCCCCTAGAAAATGGAGACAATAATTGCTTATCTCCTTGGATTATTGAAAGAACTGCATGAGCTAAAGGAGTGGTTCTCAATGAAAGGAACTTTGCCACTAAGGGACATGTGACAATGGCAGGAGGCATTTCTGATTGCTACTACTACTAGAGATTGCTATGGACAGCTGGAGGGCAGGGGCCATGGATCATGTAAACTTCTCACAATGCTATTCTCAGGCCCCAAATATCAAGAGTGTTGTAATTGAGAACACCGGAGCTAAAGCAAAGTGGTTACTCCACACAATTCTTGGTACACAGTAAGAGAAAAATAAATGTTTGTCATATATAATATTATTGAATATGCTCAAAATAACAATCTGGAAATATTTTGCAATTGTTACTTTATAAATCCTGATTTTTCAAGTTTAAAATAAAGATACATGTTTGACTACAAATGTATAACTATTAAAAAAATCACTGATCTTTAGATGTTTTGGCAAGGACATTCTATAAAGCCCACAGTGGTTGTATCAGTAGTAAAAGTGAAGATGCTTGTAATCCTCTAATGTTCACGTAACTTTTTATGATATACTTCAATTTCTGATAATTATTGTCAGCATACAATGTACTTTAGGTAAAGTTCATAAAACCATATGCATTTAAGTTATTACATAAAATATGTAAGGCATAAAAGTAAAATGTCTGAATAAGAAATGTTTTTACACAAATAGTAAATAGAACCCTCAATATATTTTAGAAGAAGACAATTCTATCCATGATACTTTGTGTGGCAGAGAGAAATCAGATTCAACCACTATCCAAATTCTTCCATTCTGAATTTTTAAAAATTCTTGCTAAATATTGTTACTCAAACTGTTTTATAACTCCTCAGAGTTCAAGTCTAAGCACCTTCTAGAAAATCACTTAAATAATAGTTGTAAAATCCGCCTTGTAAAGGCTGATTTCTACTGTACTAGATAGGGGTCTCCAGCACTTCCATGAACTCTTTTTCTGTAAATTAAGTATGCTACAATTAACTTCATTGATGACTCTCTTGCCCTGTATCTGCAAATCAATCTCTGATCTTATATTTGTTATTATGAGTTATAGCAATTCTGCAACTAGAATACAATCAGTAGTCTACCCCTAGAGGGTTAATGAAAGAGGAGTGGGGTTTTGGTACGCTGGTTTGGAGCTAGGAAAGACTGTAATCTTGGCTCAGCTGCATTTTAATGTTGTAAGAATTCCTATTTGTGTGTACATTTTTCTTGCCTGGTTTATTAAACTGCAGTGAGAAAGAATTAGTTACATTATTCTTAAAAAGTAATAAAAGTTAAAGAATAAATGAACCGACCTTTGTGTTGACATCTCATGGGGCCAACTGGAATCTATTTACTCTAACGTGTTTGACAGCTGAAACTTTATCATTTGTATCCTTCCCTGTTATTGAATTTATAGCTCAGTTTTTGGATTGTTTTCATCTTATGTTGTCTGCATGTGTTTCTTTATGCAATTAATAGAAAAAGTTTTCTTTTGGCTTCTGTTATTTAATTTCGCAAAGCCCTTTGAGATATATTTATAAATTTGCCAATTTTATCCTTCAAGAGTGGGAAAATTGCTGTTGAATTTTAGTGAGTTCTGTTTTACTTCCATCACTATGAAAGAATTGACCAAATTAGTGATTCAATGTATAAACTGAGAGAACCTTTCTTTTTCCTGGCTCCATTATGTTCAGTTACCTCATTTTTGCTGTTTCCTTTCTTTCCAGTCATCCTTGAAATCAGAATGTTCCAGAAATTTATGAAGAAGGAAATTAGAAAGAAAAAAGGTAGGGAGGGGTTGCTTCCAGGATTTTTTCCTAAAATCGAACTTAGGAATATTCCCTGAACACAACTAGAAAGGAAAGAATTAAAATGCAAAGCTTGTTTCATTTTGAAATGTTCTGTTTATGATTTAAAGCCAATTTTGAGCAAAAATTTTAAATACTAAAACATGTCTTTGATATTCCCAGCCTTTTCTGTCCTGTCCCCACGTCCACTTCTATTTTCTGCGTTCCTTCACTCTGGCACCTCCACAGGTTCTCAGAATCCACCCAAAGTCTCATTCCTGCCTCACTGGAGACCCATTTTTAGGAAATGATGTCACTTCATATATTTCTTCTGTTAAAGAGGTAGTGAATAAACAGATTCTGTATCTAGGTACTGGAATGGGAATTCTGGAATAGAATAAAATACAAACTAGTCCCCAAGTTCCAGGATAGAGAGGGGGATAGTTGAATGGAAAAGGAAGAAAAATCAGTGTGGTATACTCCTTAACTGTGCTTGTAAATTCTTTGATATGCCTGTAGCAGGAAGTTAAAATACCATACATTTATGTCTATATTTCTGTATATTCTCTTTCCACAGATTTTTCTGTTTTCAAACTTATGTTTAAGATGGGAAGGGTTTTGGTCTGTGTTTAAGGAATCCTAGGAATGAAAAATATGAGAAAGAAGCTTACAATGATATATGCTTATGTATTTGGGGCAGTGATTCTTTTTAAATTAGTCTTTAACAATTTGATCTGTCAAACTTTGTTAAAATTTGAGAGTTCAACAAAAATTTACTATCACTAAACAGAGTGAAGTAAAACTGCCTTTAAAGTTTTATGGTGTAAGTCCCCAGGAGGAACTCAGATATAGAAAAAAATAAAAGTGTTGAACAAATAGTGGTTTGACCGAGTTCGCGAACAGATCCTCGTAGGATATATTGACACACAAGGTTAGTTCTCTTGTCCTGAATGCACTAAATATGCAAATCACCCAAGAAACCCTCTTGTCCCTGGGTTCCTATTCTCCAAGCATTTTTATGATTATGCGTCAGCGTACAATGCAGATGTCTTCAAAAGACACAGAATATACTGGTCTGATGGTCCTGGATTTTTGTTATGGTTTTCATTATTGACTAATAAGTCGATCATTTGACATATCATTTGATTAATATGGAGTGCCCTTTGGTCTCTAGATCCGATAAATTAGATTTCCCAGCCTATATCACTGAAGGGCTGACCTTGGACTAGATGAATTTCAATAAAGGAAATGTCCTCTCACAGCCTCTTGGAAGCCAGCCTGTCTGCTTCTCTGGGGACGCTGTCACTTTACTGTGTTCCTTTATTGTGAAATTGCACATTTATAATTAGAAGAGAGAAGTCAACACATAAAAATCTGTTTTGTTGCAGGGCATTTGTCTCCTTCCAGCTAAATGTACAGAGATTGTTTTTTTCCTTCCTTTCCCTCATTTTTTTTTCTTCCAAATGTTATGTAGATCTTGCCTCTAGAGTTAACTGAGGTAAAGAAATGTTTATATCAATACTTTGAAAAGTCTGAGAAGAATTTTCAAGGTGTGGTTGAATAGGAGCAAAAAGATATAAGGTTTATCACCATACTTCATATTTTATAAAGCAGCCCTCTTCTGCGTAGTTAAAAGATGTGTAATACGTGTTGCTGTTCAGGGCACTGTTAAAGGCAGCAAACATGACTTACTTGATTAGTTTGTGAGTATGTATGAGGCAAAGAGCAAATAAATATAACTTTATGAATATATAAGCTGGCTATTGGCAACTGAAATTATTTCTGGTCATCCTTACTACTTTTTTTCAAAGGTCCATGCTGCATCTTTGCTGGTAAAATTTTTGAATTGTTTCATTATCCTGATTGAACTGTGTCATAGCAGTCACCTGATTTCTGAATCACTTATTCAGGATTCTGTGCTTCAATTCAATTCATTTCCTGGTACCTCAAAGAATTCCCGGACTTAGAAGAACTGACTGGGGAATATTATGTCTTGTCCTTCTCTTGTCTCTGGAAAGGACTTTCTGTCACATTCCAAGATGTGGTGGTTTGATTTGCAAATAAAAAAGGAGCTTTCATTGTGTATTGGAGAGACTTCTTAGGACAATAATGAAAGTTTTATGAAAAATTCAGGGAGGCTGAATAACTCATAGAAACAGTAAAACGCTAATAGAGACTAACAGAACAGTCATCAAAATCTACGTAACGTGCGCCTTCCCCCTCCTCTTTTTAGATTATTTTTCTTCACTGTGGAAGTGCCAGCTCATACACCTAGAGGAAATCCAGAAATGTTTTTGCCTGTTTTTTTCTAAGTATAAAAATTTCTTCTCCTTACAGAGTTTATTATATACACACCTTGAATTAGTACTTAAAAAAATGCATATTTTTAAGGTAACAGTCTTAATTTCAAGAGGATAAACATCACCATTAACAACTCCTTGTCTTTTTGTAGCATGTTATGGTTTGTCAAACATTTTCACATATCTCTATCAGGAAATGTAACACTAATCATTACAGATTAAAATAAAGAAACTAAGATTAATTAGGTGGCTAAGAGCCAAGATCAAAATCATACAACTTGTAAATAGCTAGTGGTCTGGGCAGGTCTTTGGCTACACAGAATAGAACAGAGTGCACAGGTCCAAAAAATTCTCATATTCAGATCATAATATTCTCACTATCATGCACTATATTCTATTAATGTAGGAACACTAAAAATATAAGCTGTATGAGAAAAGCGTGATTATATTCTACTAAATAAATTAGGTTATCACAGTAGACAATAGAACATGATGGTAGAGGAACAAAAACAGAAAGAAACCTTAAAAATCCATATGATATTTATTAATTCATTTTTTCAATTACTCAACAAATATTTTAGATCTATCTGCCAGTCAATATTTTTATACATCCTCAGTTAGCATATGATCCCAACCTTCACTGAGATTTTACTCTAATGAGGCAAACAGCTATAAATTATGAGAGTATATAGCTCTAAATGGTGCTAGAAGTAGGGAGAGAAAATTTGTAAGGAGTTGAGAAAGTAGAGACACCTGATTTAATCACAGGTCTTGAGGAAGCTTCTCTGATAAAAAGGACAGGCTATTACGTACAAAATGTAAAGCAGAATTTACAAGATGAGGGGAGTTAGGGAGGATCTGCACTTTCTTAGAAGAGCAAAATTATATGACATGTCCTGAGTTAGCAGGCAACACGCTACTTTGAAGAGCTAAAAGAAGATCAGCACATGGAGTGCAGAGACCGGGAAACAGAGAATTTTTTTTTTTCCTTAAGGGACAGAAAAAAGGAGCCATAGAAGATCTTGTTGAACATACTTTATATTTTGAATTTTAGTCAGCAAATAATAGAAAACTACTACAAATCAAACCCCAGTGAGATATCACCTAACCCCAGTAAAAATGGCTTTTATCAAAAAGACCCAAAACAGCAGATGCTGGCATGGATGTGAAAAGAGACATTTACACACTGTTGTTAGAACTACCAACTAAAACCTCTAATATTATGGAGATAATATGAATAATATGGAAATAATATGGAGATACTTCAAAGAACTAAAAGTAGATTTACCATTTGATCCAGCAATTCTACTAGTAGGTATTTACCCAAAGGAAAAGAAGTCATTTTATCAAAAAGATAATAATGTACACAAATGTTTGTTTACTGCAGCACAATTCACAATTATAAAGAAGTGGAATTAACCCAAGTGCCATCAGTTCACAAGTGGATTAATAAAATGTGGTATATGTATACCATAGACTCAGCCATAAAAAAAGGAGTTAATACCTTTTGCAACAATCTGAATGGAACTGGAGACTAATCTCCGGAGTGAAGTAGGGAAAGAATGGAAAAACAAACACCACATGTACTCACTATTGAATTGTAACACATTGATCAGTACTAATGTGCCCAGGTAGAAGTAAAAGTCCATGCAAATCAAGCAGGTGGGAGGGGAGAAGCTGAAATCATACCTAACGAGTACAGTGTATTCTAGCTGGGTGATGGGGCCACTTACAACTTTTACTCAAACAGTACAAAAGCAATCCATGTAACCAAAACATTTGTACCTCCATAATATTCGGAAGTAACAAAACAGAACAACCTACTGCATGAGTTAAATCAGACATAAGTTGATGAAGTATGTGTTCTTTGAAGGACAGTTCTGAAGGTCTAGTTCCAATTAAGTCAGAAGACCTTATAGCAAACCAATCTTCCAGCACATAACAATAATAAATCAGAACAGCTCTTACATCTTTTTAAAAAAATAGAATAGCAATTAAAACTCTCCTCAAGAAAAATTTAGGCCCAGATGGCTACACTTATGAATTCCATCAAAAACTGAATCAAGTAAAATTACTGATCATACATAAAACCTTCAGAAAAAAAAAAGAGGAAGAAGAAATATTATCCAACTCACTTGTAAAGTCAGCATAATCCCAATCCCAATACCAGCTAGGTTCATTACAAGACAAGTACAGACCAATATCTCTCATGAACATAGGTGTAAAAATCTTTAACGCAGCAGAAACAAATGAAGCAATACTGTATACAAATATTGAATTGCATTATTCCAAGTGAGGTTTATTCCCAGAATGCCAGGTTGTTTTTAATATTTTAAATATAATCTAATAAATTTTACTATCAGGTTAAAGGAGAAAAGGTCATATGTATATCTCAAGGCAGGAAAAGCATTAGGCAAAATTCAGCAATTCACAATAAAATCTGTCAAGCTCTGGGAAGTAAAGGACATTTCTCCAACCTGACAAAGAGCATCGACCAAAACCTACACTGTGAATACTGGGTTTTATTAAACTTAATAATACTATCGTAGCATAGAGCAAGAAAACCTGATGATGCTACACTCAGAACTGCCATTCACTAGTAAGGCACTTTTGTTAGTCACTCATCAAACCTCCCGGAAATTTTTTCTTTCGTATATAAAAGGAGTACACAATAATATTTACCTAAAACAGCTTTTGAGAAGTTCAAATAATGTAACTATGTGAACATTTAAAAATTATAATGTGCTAATTAAGCTTGATTTGACATGGACCTAGAAAATTAAAATTCTTTAACTTTCTCTAACCAATACCCTTAAAGCCCTAGAATAGTATATCCCCTAACTTTATATTACCTTGAAGTAGTTCCATTATTGTAGGGCCTGGAAAGCAATTTAGGTGTATTAAAATTCTTTGCTTGTCCAGTGTCTCCTTTTGAGTTGCCTGACTTCTCATTAGCTTTCTCATTATAGTCGAATGGACAGCTTCTGAACATGAAGGTCAATCAGATAATGGGGCCACTTCCTTGAGCCCCTTATGGAGGAACTAATAAAATAAAATACAGAAATAATGGATTAGATTATTACTTGTTAATTTATTGCTAGATTTTAATTTTTTAGGCTAGCCCCAACTCCTATCATCAAGGACAATTTATTGCCACACTTCAGCTGTTTCTTTTGTGAAGTCAGTCATGTTCTTACACGGAAACCAACAGAGAGAGAGACAGTCTCTTCCTTGAGAGGTCTGAAAGGTACAGAATGCATTCTTAATGCTTTCTAAGATTCCTTACTCTTGCAACCACATTAACTGCCAAGCTCAGAAGTGTCCTTGGTGCTTGATAAAAGTTTGGGACAGAGGAAACTGGAAAGTATATGATATTTATGCAGAAATTAGCAAGGTCGTTATTTGTTCTAACTACTTTTATTACTGATAAGTTATAAATCTTAATGAGATTTCCCCCCTTAGGGCTTAGGTATTTCTAATTCAGATGTCAAAGTGTAAGAAATTATAATTCCATAATAATAATGAAACAATAATTCATTTTTCACGTGGCTCAAAGACATTCACACATCTTAGTTTAATTCATTGATTATTACAAGTCCTGCATTGTAATTCAGACTTATTTCTCTGTTTCTATTATAATTTTGTCTCAATCAGCCAAAGGAGGGCTTAGATCTAGAACTGTAACAATGAAACTTTTTAAAAAAATTAAATCAGGACCCAAAAAATTGGGAGACAAGTCAGTGGTTATTTCAGTGATCTCCTGGAATTTGGCAATGTAATTGGCTCTGAGATTTGCAAGGAATTTAGAAATAATTTCTTTCAAATCTCTGATTGTAGAGATGGGAAGATAGTATTCATCTAGAAGTAAGGCCCTACAGGTGAGAGCTTGATTTCAGATCCCAGAAGAATTTAGAGTTAGAGATTAGGTTAGAATTCAGTGATGAGATTCAGAGATATTTTCAAATGGGGCAAGAGTGATGAGGTCCAGGTTCAACAGGCCTAAACCATAACCTGGAGTTGTAAGGCAGGACGCTGGACTCATTGAATAAAGCTAGATCACAGGTGCCGGGACTGGGTGTGTGATCACAAAGAACCCACAGCAAGAAAGGCCTCAGGTGAGTCAGAATGTGATTGCCTGGGACCTCCTTTCACTCATTCTCTTTGATGAAAGGATCTTCCCAGATTCTAAGCTGAAAGTGTGACTTTAGTGTCCCATGGGAAATATTTGAAGCCTAGAAATCAATGTATAGGGAGTGGGGCTTCTACCTGTGGGTTGAATAAAAATGAAGAAGGCTGCGCTGTCCCTACCTGTGCCCCACCGCCAACCGTCTGTACTTCCGCTTTTTCTCTTTTTCCTGTAGTTTCATCAATACCTAAAGACACATTTGGAATAATATCCTCTTGGGTATACAGTGTGCACCATTGAAATGATGGAATGTGCATTGATTTGTTAGGCTAGAGGAATGTAACAAATCACTTAGATGGCACAATTGTCACAATAGTGATTTCTCCATTTTGATTAAGCGCAGGGAGGAAATAACAGCTAGGGCCCAGGTGGATCCAACTTTCGGTATTGTAACATCCAAGCAGCAATGAAAGCCAATGCTTCCTAACTTTAATTGCTTCACCTAAAGCACAGTGAGAGAAAGCTGGATTATAATCCATAGGATCAATTCTTCGTCTCTGATTTCTCCCTCCCTATTCCTTCACTCCCCACAGCTTCCCCAGAGCTCTCACTGTCTGAATCCTGAGTAGCTCACTCTCCTTACTTTGGAAGGCCTCTTGGATACAGCTCGCTTTCCCTTTCTCTTTCTCTACCCTACCCTACACCCCTAGCTTTTCACCTGAAACAGGCTACTCATTCCTGGCAGCATTGAATCACGCTAGGATGACCAGGAAATTCATTTGCTTTCCCCCACCAACCATAAGGCACAGAACTCTTAGGTATGATATTTTTTCCAGTTTGTATTTTTCTCACAAAATGTTTTGCAAGTAATATTTACATAATTAAAATTCTCTACCTTATCAACAATGAAATGAAAGTCAGGAACTCTGAGAAGAGTTCTAAATTTGAAATTGAGTGCATGAACGCAAAATAGAAAATTTTGCATGTGTTTAAAAGGATTATAACAGAGATGATCCTTAGAGTCATGTTTGAACTCATCAAAACTAAGGGATACTGTCAGTGGATTCCATTCTAAGAGTGTTCTAGTTTAATTCTTGCTAACTTAGTAAATAAACTTATAACCTTGAACAAGTTATTTAACCTCTCTGGTGCTTATTTTTATCATAAGTAAATGTAGGAAATTAGCCTAGATTAATCTCGCATTTTCCAATAAGATACGAAAATCTATGACAAATAACCAGCAATGATATAAATTCCTAGCATATCTGCTTTTTCTATGTAGAATTTTCTGTATTCATTTCCTTCATTTCTTATAATCTCGTTCACCATCCATTCCTGTGTACTTGACATCACTCATATTTCATTGAGAGAAGCTCTCAAAATTTTAACACAAATGCTTTTAAAGGTCCTTTTATGTGATGCTTATCAAAATCGAACATTTCATTAAGTTGTAAGATAATTAATCAAAATTAATGAATTATGCAATCCTCTTATAAATGACAGAGAAAACTGTAGCTCACTTCTTCATGGGTCGTGGTGTTATTTCTTTGAGTTGTAATACGTCTAATGTTGTATACGTCCAATATGTCTATTGTTTTAGACATATAGTCCTATTTTCATATTTATTTTCTGTGGAAATCACCTTTGTTTGACATGTATGCATTAGTAATTTAATGAAATATAAGTGTTTCATATAAACAAAATTCCTTTTGATTTATTGTCCATTTAAGGCCTAAAGTACTAACATGAAGGTAACATCTTACATGTTTTTTTTAGTTATTAGGGCCAGAAAAAAAAAAAAAGGAAAGAATGGCTCGGCGCCTGTGGCTCAAGCGGCTAAGGCACCAGCCACATATACCTAAGGTGGTGGGTTCGAATCCCCAGCCTGGGCCCGCCAAACAACAATGATGGCTGCAACCAAAAAATGGCCAGGCATTGTGGCGGGCGCCTGTAGTCCCAGCTACTTGAGAGGCTGAGGCAGGAGACTCACTTGAGCCCAGTAGTTGGAGGTTGCTGTGAGCTGTGATGCCATGGCACTCTACCCAGGGGGATAGCTTGAGGCTCCGTCTCAAAAAAAAAAAAAAAAAAGTAAGAAGACTATTAAAATAAGTCCTACATTAACAATTCAGCAGGCAAAAACATAATCCCATGCTAACAATAAGTTTAAAAAATAAATCTTGGTTACTAACCAAAAAAATGATACTATTTACAAATAAAAATTACAACCTCTTAATATTTTTTGAAAGCTCTCCATTGAATAGCTAAACTCAAACATGTTCAAATGAGAAATTTATGCTAACTTTGATAAAGAAACACTTTCAGCTCATAATATTACTCTTTCCTGTCAGTTCAAGACAATGCAATAAGGCAAGAAAAATGCACAACCCATGAATAATGGGTACAAGGAGATTGCATTATATGTATTTGCAGAAGATAAAAATGCCTAGCTGGGAAAAAGACTTAACTGAAAAACAATTAGAACTAAGAAGAGAGGTGGCTTGTTCCTATAAATAGGTATACAGTTTACATGCTAAAGCCATATATCAGAAGATACGCAAAGTATATGGAAGAAGAGGTACAATTGGCAAAGCTGAGCATTTATGTGGAAGTGTTTCTGTGTAGGAAAAAAATACAGAGGAAAATGTAAAGAAACGGAAACAACTTCCATGATGCTACATAAGGAGATGCTAAATAAGTAGAAAATAAATGCACCATCCACAGACTCAGTATTATAAATGTGAAATTTTATAAATTAGGTGATACATTAAGTGATCATACAAGAGAAATTTTATCTGAATTTGCTTAGAAGATGACAATTTCCTTCTAACACTTACTTGTAAGGCTAAGCACATGACAAATTTTCACTTTAAAATGCTGAGTGGTGGAGCAGCTTTCCGTAGTGTGGGTGGGTGAGCTGTGAGGCACAGACACACCCAGCCCGGGCAAGAACGGAGAACAAACACTCAAGCTGCCGACTCAGATCAAAACCAACGTGCGCTATTTTTGAAATAATGTTTCGAGTTATGTGTATTGTCTAATCATTAAAAAAATTAAGTAATATCAAAACAAATATTAGATGGTACATATGTATAAATGACACATTTAGAAATGAAAAATGAAATACCCCCAAAGAGTGCTATGCAATAGAAATATAACGTGAGCACACATACAATTTTAAATTTTCTAATACCCAAAAATACAATATGTATTTTGGATACAATAATATACAAAAAAAGCAAATAAGTGAGATTGATTTTCATAGTACATTTGATTTACCCCCATAAATCCAAAGTCGGCATTTTCACATGCACTGAATATAAAAATGACCCATAAGTGTTTTCACATTATTGTGTCCACACTAAGGCCCTCCCACTCAGAGTCCACGTCTCACTGTGGGGTAGTCGAGGGTTCCGTGTGGATAATGACACTGTAGCCAGCAGTGGAGACCAGGAGGTAGAAGGCAAATGAGTGTGTACAGGTATAATCTCTAAGAAAAGTCCTCCCAAGCAGAGCACCAAGAACACAAAATAAAAGGTGAATGTACATCCATCTCCTGTTAAAGTCGTCTCTGTGTAGAAAGCCCAGAAATAACACAAATATTTGTAAGGAGGAGTAAACCTTTGATAGAATGAGCAAAGAGCCCCCCCCCAGCAAGTCCCAAAAGTAGAACATAATAACTAATGCACAAATAAACTTTAAAATTCATACAAGTTCAAAGCCTGGACTCCTCTGTAAAGAATCCCATCGCTGACATATCCCCACCTGAACACAGACCAGATCTGTCACCTGAGTCCTCCTGCTGGAGCTGGGAGACACTGGGGGTGGGGGTAGGAGGATTGGCACGAATGAGAGACCTGGTGAAGTCCCCTCCTCAGCCTGGGTGTGGACCCCAGTGCCCACTTACATTTGGGTGACTCCAGAAAAATTAACCTCTCATATGCCCTGGTGCTTCCTCCATAAACAGAACAAGGGAGACAACCTCGGCACGGCTGCTGCGTGGTTAATTGTGAGGGTGTGTGTCTAGAACCCCCACGCAACGGCTGGCCATGGGTCTTACTGCATCATCAGAGGTTTTTTCTTTCTTTTTTTTTTTTTAACATACGTTGAGAATAATCATTTGTAAATTGGAATCATTTACCTAATTATTTAGCCAATTAAAATAATCTTTTTATAGCTCATTTTCTGTAGGTAATATAAATTAATCAGAAAAGTGAGTGTGGGTTGCATCTTCTTATCTCTCTCTGGGTTCTTTTCAGCCATTAATTGTGCATAAATATAATTTTAGAGATGCCTTGACTGTTCAAATTAGCAGCCATGAACTAACATTCACACAGCCAGCCTCATCAGATCCAGCCACACACGGTGTCCTGGTGCCCTGCTGTGTGTTTGAGCTGTCTGGGGCCAGTCGAGGTGGCTGCCCCTAGCAGAGAGAATGATGGGCGTACAGCAGTGTCTTCCAAACTTTGTTATTTCACCACACACCCGAACCTATTGTTAAACTTCTACAGCTCACTTAATTTACGCTGATGAAAAAAAAAGAGTTAAGAAAGGAATATACTTACTGTGCTTTGAACTTCTTTCAACTTAATTTAATTAATGATCTTTAAAGATTTCATGGCACACCTAAGATGTCTTGGCACACTGGGTGAAAATCACATGTGTGTGTACTGCTCAGAAGTCAACACAGAACGTGCCACCTCCCTTCCCACCCTCTGCAGAGGGGTCCACAGCTTCCGTAGCTGAGCACACACTGGAATACGGAACACGTTTGGATTTCACATGATGTGCAATTAACTATAAAACTTGACATTTAATTATGGTTCTACTATCACATATTTTTGGAACTGAGAGCCATCTGGAAAATATTTACTCTAAAAACACCTTTTTAAAACAAATTTGGGAAGTAAATCTAAAAACAGGAGCCCCAGACCCAGGGCCCCAGCAGTGTTTCTGTGGACCTGTGTAGGATGTCCTATGGTTAACACTCTGGGAACCTTCACAAGGGAATTTAATTTCACTGTTGCTTTAATAATACACTGTGTGTTTCTGATGGAGACAGCTGCCTCTGGAGTCTTTGTGGCAAACACACCCAGAGGCCCACGTGTGTGCTGGCCGACTTGTCCCTACATCCTTCAGGTGAAGCCTGACTTTGTCTGAGAAATGAGGATTAGCTTTAAAACCTTCCTGATTGCAGAATTACTAGACCCTGACAGTAGCTGGAAACTGAAATTACTACCTTGCAGGTGCCCACATTTAGCTAAGTCTCCAAATTAACTGCTTCAAATAAGGACTTAATTTAGGTTTAATAGGACAGCCAGTGTATGCTAATTAAAGACAAAATGATTCTTGAAAAGGCATTTACTGAGGGTTTAACAACTGTGTAATAGAAGCAGGTCTGTTACGTCCTGTGGTTGCTGAACTTCTGTAACTGGGTTTTTATTAATCGATTGAGGTTTAATCACCAGGAAAGACTGATCCTGGCAAATCTCAGTCACTTCACAGGGAGGACTTTCTGCCACTCCAGGCCGAGGCACCAGGTTCAGTTTGTCCAGGGCACATCACGGGCATTCAGGGGATGATTCCCCCACAATCCACCAACTTTTAACTATTTGATATTTTTTCTTATCTCATTCTTTTTTATTTTAAGTGATACCTTTATGTTGGTTTATCTATTTTAAATTTATATTGAAAAATTAAAACTATTTAAGTAATTTTATGTTTTTATGGTACAGATATTTTTATCTGTTGTGCAAAAATCCATATTGAAATAAAAACAATACAACATCTAAAACACATTCAAATGATTAAAGTCTGTAAGTAAAGAAAGTATTGAGTCATTTCTGAGTCTCCTTGGCTTGCCATAGGAGATGTCACAGAAACAGGTGGCTTGGCCAGCACAAATTTGTTTTCTCATTGTTCTGAAGTCTAGAGGCCCAAGACCAGGGAGCCAGCACACCCAGCTCACACGTGCAGGCCTCTTCCTGGCCTGGAGATGTCCTTCCTGCAGTGCCCTCACAGGGCAGAGACAGCACAGCTTTCTGGGGTCCCTTCTTGTAATGGGGACCACTAATGGCATCACGGGCTCCACACTCACGACCTCACCTAAGCACCTCCTGAAGGCCACACACGTTGGTGTTGTGGGTTGCCACTTCCATCCATATGTACAGTGACTAACAGGAGGGGAAGTAGCTTCTGTGGAACTTAGGGACCAAGAAAAATGTAGACACAGCACTGTGATCCTCCAGCCCTCTCTCCTCACCCCCTGGCTCTGTGGAACATACCAGGAGAGAAGACTTCTTTTCCCCTTCAGGGAGCATGTGAACCCCTGGACCCAGCTCTAAATCAGAGCTGACAAGTTGAGTAGCAACCACTGTCACTTGTTTATGGAATAATCACCGCAATTTCTGGGCTCCATCAGCCATCCCTGAGACCGTCTACTTCAGTTGTGGGGCATTTCCAAGTACCCGCTTCTAAAGACCCTGGTTGGGCCTGGGGGTCCCCTCTGCCCTATCTGTTCTTGCAGATGACTGTGGCCGACTCTGGTTTCTACAGTGGCCACCTGCCCTGGGGAGGGACCTGCAGTGCTCTGGGGTGCTCAAGAATGTCTTCTGGATGACAGTGTGCTTTGTTGAGGCTGCTTGGGGGCTCCCCAGTCCTTCCCATCCCACCTGCGACCCCCCACCCCTGCTTCCCACTGATGGAGGGCATCTGTTTCCTCAGCTCGCTCCCTCCCTAGCTACCAAGCATCTGGTGTTTGCTCAGCCAGGGCAGGGAGTGTCCTGGCCATGGTGTTGGGAGGACAGTGAGGAAATCCATGACCTGGAGACTCCACACAAGAGGACCAGGTGGGAGCACCATTCAGAAACCTTCCATCAAGAGGTTAAGGCCAGAGGACCCCAGGAACTGCTGCTGTGATTGTCCCAGCAGTTCCTTGTCTTCCGCCTGCCCACAGAGCAGCACTGGTGCGTTTAGTGAACATGCAGAGAACAGGTGATTTGACATGGGTGTTCCTGTGGCACTGAGGCGGGGAGGTGCAGCATGGACTCCCCAGACAAGACAGGCAGGGGTGGCCTCTAATGGGACCACAGCTCGTCCCCTCAGCCTTATTTATGATCAGAAAGGAAAATTTTCCTGCATATTCAATGTCCCAGTAAGTTTGCTTTACTCTGGGGCTTCAACCTCGACTCTCATCTGGAAAGTGTGCGTGGACATCCACCTGGAGGCCATGCTGCCCCTTGTCCGGCTTCACTCAGGCGCATCCCTCTTCTGGGTCACACTGCAGGGCTCTGAGTCTTCGAGTTTAGGGGTTGGTTTTTCCTCAGCACTAACAACGATACCAACAAATCTTGACAGTTAATTCTGATATACAATTGTTAAAGTCTGATTATAATGACATTTTAAAGCTAGACAGTTTTTAAAAATAAATGCTTTACAAGAAGTCTGTTTACTATTCTAAATGGCAGTTATTTATATTTTGGCAAACTTAAGTAAATGTGAACCTATAGAATTTTTTAAATAATATGGTAATTTTTCAAATGCATTTAAATATTTTTAACTAATTCAGTAGGAATGGCAGCGGAGATGTACATCTCAGTTCATTTCTTCTTTCATCACTAACTTTGCCTAACAAATCATGATATGGTGTGGCTAGGATTTTAACGTTCACTCGTTCACATCTCTGAGTGATACCTGTTCCCTGGATTCTCCATACTGCACCATAATTATGTCACAACTCTTGTGGTTTTAATAATGCAAAGTGTTTGGTGGCTGCTGGGAACAGTCACTGCAGGTGCCGGGCAGAGCAATGGTGGTGGGCAGTTAGCCTTTCCCAAATCCAATAAGGAGGCAGGAGGGTTAACAATAAGACAGTGGTCTCTACCTCCTCCTCCCTCGGTGGGGAGACCACCGACTGTCATGCACACCCAAGTGAAGCCACACAACAGGCACAGATGGGGCTGCTTCCTGAGGCTCACAACATCGTCAGAACGCTAATAATCATCATGCACAGTGGATCCTCTGTGCCCATCTTCCAAGTAACCCTCAGAGGAAGGGTCAGTATACACATGCCTGGTTTTCAGGAAACTGAGGCTCAGAGGGCCAGGTTAGTGGCCAAGGTAAAAGGGAGGGTTTGTAGCAGACCTCCGTCATGGTCATCGATCAGCTGTGAGGATAATTGTCACTTGCTCACCAGCACAAGGGGGCATATGCACACATGCACAAGAACACACATGTGTGTGCACATTCACAGGCACATGTATGACACGCAGCACACATGTGTGTGTGTGCAAGCACGCTCACCTCATGTGCACAGTGGGTCATGAACATCCTGCCATGCAGGTGTGCACATAGACTCAGGCAGCACTAGCACACACAGATGGTCAAAGGCATGCACATTTCCACCTATACACACCCACGCATGCACACAGGTGCATGTGAGCACACATGTGAACACACCTGCACACTTAAACAGGCACAGAAGTGCACAGCTGGTCATGCACATGCCAGCGATGTGCAGGTGTGCCCGCACACACGTGACACACTCATGCCTGTGTGTGCAGTCTCGCACCTGCAGGTGTCCTGTCCACATGCAGGGCGCCCTCTGAGTGATGGCCGAGAGGGAGGCACAGTGAAGGTCTGTGACATGGGCTTGCTGCTTCACTTGCACCAGTTTCAGGGGGTGAGGGCTGATGAAGGGCTAAGTCACAGTCTGTTCCCCAAACCCCATCATTTCACAGGTGAAACTCACATGGATACACCTGGCTCCTAGACAGCCAGCACCACTGACCCCAGAGGGCGGGAGCTGAGGGGCTGTAGGGACAAAGCAGCCAGAGCCCTTTTCCTCATCCCTCTCCCATTACCCTATCCCCTCCTGTTCTTCATCTTGGAGCGTGGGCTCTCGGAGATGTCCTTGGGTGGGACAGGTCCACAGATGGGAATTTTCACTGTGGGCTGGTCCTAGGGTAGCCAAGCTACCTGCCCATGGCTGGCCTGGACTCACATCCCACCCAGAAATGATCCAGGTGACCAGGCTGGACCGGGAAGCCTTCAGTGGGCCCTGTCCCTCTCAGGCTTTGGCCTCTCCTGCCAGCATCCCCAGATGGATGGGAGGAAACACTGGCTGCTCACTGGTCAAGTGTGCAGTTTGCACGAGCGTTGGTGTCATGACCCCATGATCCTCAGCTGACTGTGGTACTCACTGTCCTGAGACTCACAGGGCATGTGGCCTGCCCAGAGTCCCAGGGCTGAGCCTTCTCTGGTGCCAGCATGTCACAAGCCTGTGGCATCGCATGGGGTGCTGCCCCCAGGGAGGGCTGTCTGCCTGGCTCCCCCCACCCCTGTCACTGTCCCCTTGCAGCGCTGTCCCCAGCATCCAGACTCCTCCCACCTGCCCCCTGGTGCTCCCACATCATATCCACCCAGTCTCTGGACAGCTCAGGTCCCACCTGGCTGCCATGCCCTCACGGTCATCCTCTGCCAGGACAGAATCTTTGTCTAAGAGGCGACCTCAGCATCTGGAGCTTCATCATTCCTATGTCCTCTCCTTCTTTCCAAGATGTTGTTTCTGCCCCACACCATTGGCCATGAACACCTGGGTGGGAAGTGGGGGACATGCATACATCTCCCTGATGGCCACGCCCAGCTGTCCTGGAGGCCACCAGCTCACACAGGCATTGCTTTATCCAGGGCTGTTTGCTGAACAGAGTTCATGGGCACAAGGTCCCCCTGAGGTCTGGTCCTAAGGAGGGGACAAAGTGCCCCCACTCAGCAAAACCCTGGTGAAGACAGACTCTGTCTCTGCAGGGCTGATCTGCTTCCTCCCAGGGGCACCTTGCTCTTTGCTGGCTGGTGATGGGCCAGCTGCTCTCCTCACATGTGGGCTTTGCCTGTCTGGGCACCGACTTCTGATAGATTTTTTGGTTTGAAGCACCTGCCCCAGCTCTATGCCCCCCAAGCACACACACTACATACATTCACACATGCACACCCATGCCACATGCACACACACGCACATACTTACACACACGCACACATTCATACACACATGCACACATACATACACATTCACACATACACATACATACACACTCCTGCACAAGCAGTAGCATGACCAGCCACACAAAGACGTCTTCATGTTCAGCTCATCTGGGGGATGATCACGTGAGTGCCTGCTGTGGATGTCTGGGCCCCCCCATCTCGGTGTCACACGTGGGACCCACACCTGGGAGGGACTGGGGATGGTGTCTACTGTGGGATACCCATCTGACATGTTTATGCCAATAATTCAAGTTAACATTTTTATTGTTTTCAGTTGAACAAAACTAATTAGCTTTATGAAGAAATTTTGCTGTTTTTTCAACTTAAGTGAAAATTTTATTATAATTCATCTTTAAAAATAGCTAAGGTGTTTTATTAACTCACTTGCTTTTGAAATCAGTTGTAGTTCAATCTAATTATTTAAAAATCAAGTTGCATAATATTTGTAGTACTGAAGTGAGCTTTGCGTGCATCCTCACCACTCCAGTGTGGCTACATGGAATAGGGGTGCGTCTGGCACGCAGGCAGCGGAGAGGCCTCCTGCTCTCCTCCTGACCATGTGCTCCTGTGAACCCTGCAGGGGCTCAGACCTCCTGCTCCTGGGGTCTAAAAGCTCTGGACAGAGAGTGCGTTGTAGCCATCTCAGAGGCTGTGGGGAGTGCACCTGGGGTCCAGAGACCTCCCTCATCTGCTATCCCAAAGGTCAAATGTTACCTCATTCCTAATTTTTCTTTAATTATCTAACACTTGTCTCATCTAATAACAAGTGCATTTTAAAGATGTAGAATCAATTGCATTGAAGAACACCCTTCAGAAATAAAACAAACCTGTAATCTTTCTCCTGTGCCTTATTACTTACTTACAGTGCTGGGAAATGCTTTTCCGAGCACAATTCAAAGAGAAACATGCAGCACCGTGGGGCTTTAAGAAAGCTGGCTTCCATCTGGGGAAGAAAGCTGTTTACTCCACCTGGGGTAGGGGCGGAAGTCGGCATTCACCAGGGACATTCAAATGCTGTTGTCAGCCTTCATCCTTAGAGCAGAATGCACCAAATCATTTTTTGCTAAGGTGAAGGCTGATCAGTAGAAATTTTCTTTTGCTCCTTACTGATAATCTACCTGGAGGACGCACAGCCACATGTCTGCCGTGTTCCCAACCACCGTCATTCGGGTGAGCCATCTTCTGCTTTAGAGCCTGACGGCGTGAGGGACCTTGAACAGCTCCGCGCACCATCGCCTGGGCTGCAAGGGACCTGCGCCCTCACTTCTGCAAGGAACTGGGGCACACAGCTGGATCGCAGCATCAATTCCTCAATAATTAATGATGCATCTATTAAACTTTAATGGCAAGTTGGTAAGTAATGGCTTGACTGCCATGTCACTAGATTGTTCATAGAGCAAGTTGCCTGGAAATGTTGGGATGTTCTTTCTGAGCCCAGCATCATGGAACTAAAGGAAGAAAAGGAAAAGAAGTCTGAGGGAAGGCCCACAGCTGCTGGTCGCTGAAAACTAAGCCAAAAAAAAAAAAATCACTTGGAAAAGGTTAAAAAGTATTGAAACATGACAGGCATGGACACAATAACTCTTCACTGCCCTCCACCCCCTTAAATACAAACATCAGGTGCCTTTAGACCATTTGCACATTTGGGTAGCTTTGGTTCAGAATGAAAAAAACAGGCAGAGCTGAGCAGTTCCCACCTAGGGCCAGGGCAGCCGTGTGAGGGAGACGAGTGTGGCCTCATATTAGGAAGACTTTAAGACTTTTCTCATAAAGTCATCCACGGGAGGATGAGGGGCCTCAGGCAATACTGAACGCTAAGAAAGAAAAAATAAACAGCCCGGATGTGACTCAGTTCACACAGCTCCTTCAGAGCTGGTCCTCAGCGTCAGGCGTCTCCCGGCTGCTCCGCAGGCATGGCCGGAGCAGTTTGCCCTGTGGCTGCACTGGCATGGCCCAGGCAGACAGACCAGGGCCAGGCAGTGCTTCAGGTTCAGGGCTCCCCAGCCTTGGTCTCAGGCTTCTGCCCAAGTGAGAATCAGGGCAAGAAAAGGACGCATCTGGGCAGCAGACCATCCTGGTGGGACGCGTCTGGGCAGCAGGACCATCCTGGTGGGGCGCGTCTGGGCAGCAGACCATCCTGGTGGGACGCGTCTGGGCAGCAGGACCATCCTGGTGGGGCACAGCAGCACAGCACCTGGCCCAGGCCTGCTCAGGGCAAATGGAAAGAATTATTTCTCTTATAATCAGAGAAGGAAAAAATAAACTTTTAGGTCAGGGAAAATGTTTTAAATATGTTCAGTTAATATATATGTTTGTATACCAATGCAGCTGAAATTACAGTTTTTGCTTTTATTTTATTTACTTTTTTAGAGGGAAGAACCTCTGAGAAGAGACACCCTAGAACTGAGGAGAGTCCTGACAAGCTCACTCAGGGGCTCAAGGTCTTGGGATTCTCCAGGTGTTACGGGTCTGAGGGGATCAGGGTCTTGGGATTCTCCAGATCTTGGCTACTTGGAGTCTTGGGGCCTAGGGTTTCCAGGTACTCAGTGTCCTAAGGTCTTGGGGTCTTGGGGTATTCAGGGGCTTGGGGCCTTAAAGTATAGGGTCTGAAGCTACTCAGGGTCTAAGGATCTGAAGTCTTGGGTTACTCAAGGCCTCAGAGTCTGAAGCCTTGGAGTACTTGGGGGTCTCAGTGTCTCGGGGTCTAAGGGCCTGGGGTCTTATTACCATAGCCAGGTAGCTGCCTGATGTGCCTGGCAAGTGCCTGCACAGAGACAGTGGGACAGAAGGACCCCTGATCTGCCTCCCTGAGGAGCTCAGGGTGGGACAGGAGGACCCCCGATCTGCCTCCCTGAGGAGCTCAGGGTGGGACAGGAGGACCCCCGATCTGCCTCCCTGAGGCGCTCAGGGTGAGACAGGAGGACCCCCAATCTGCCTCCCTGAGGTGCTTGGGGTTAGGACTTTTACAGGGCCTGGATGAGTAGTGGTCCAAGGCATGGGGTTGTCAATCTGTCAAAGGGCACGAGGGTGATGAGGAAGCTGTGTTCTCAGGCTGATGCAGTTCCTCCCTGGGGTCTTTAGGCGTCTGGTGTCAGATCCTCTGGTTTCAGGACCTGGAAGAATCCTGAGCGGTTCTTAGTCAGACGCCTGTGAGTCAGCATCGGAGATGCTGTTTGCAGAGTACAGGAACACAAACTCAGCCTGATGGACACCCGGAGAGAACCATGTTTCTGTCCAGAACCCAGCGTGTGTCCCTGCTTGGCCCTGTGTGGTCAGTTTCAGCCTAGGGGCCTTGGGGTCTCTGAGTCTCAAAGTCAAGACATGGGTGGGGGCACAGAGCCTCTGAACAGCACCCTCAGGTCCCAGGGATGACAGCCCCCTTTCCCTCCCCTCCCCTGGAGCCCGTCAGAGAACGCCGGGGACTCAGCTATGCCCCCCAGGTAACATCTTTAAGTGCACACGGGATGTTTTCTCTACATGCCTGCCATCTCTGACACATGCAGGGCAGAAAGAGCCCACACTGATGTCTGCTGGTGGAGTTGACCCTGCCCAGGCAGTGCAGGGCCCAGGTGGGGCTGGGCATCACCCTCCTGCTGTGGTGCTGGGCAGAGAGCAAGGGACACGTCTTATGATTTTTTATGCCTGATCTTTATCAGTCACCCTACTGCAGACAGGACGCCAATTGGAACCAGAAATCATTCTGCTGGAAGAGCTGGGTGTCACCTTTCTGCTCTGCTCCCTCGCCATCCCCACTCCCTGGGGTGACGTGTGGGAGATCACGTGCTCCACTGGTCATATGACTAGCATCAGCAAGGCCAGCCAGGCTCAAAGCTGGCTGCCCTCAGACCCGTAGGTGATTCTGCCTCTCGGCCCAGATGACTCCCCCCACCCAGGCTAGCCAGGACTCACCTCTGGGCAGAGTCTGTTCCCCACTGGGCTGAGCATAAGCTACCTACTTACATAATTGTGAACAGTTTCTTTATATCCTGGGTCTGACAGGCGTCTTATCCTCTCAACTGCTGAGTTTTCCGCTGTCCTAACGCACATAGTACATGTGTGTGGGGCCCGGTGAATTCTGGTCATCACTAATACGTAGGAGCACAGCTGGTCTTTACGTGGAGATTTCATACCAAGTGACCTTGCTTATCTAGTTTTACATTTTAATCACTTACTTTTGAATGTTTTCAGATGGTTTATACAGAGTGTCCATAAAGTTCATGTCCAATTTAAAATAGTCAACTACATTACATGATCATGCTGACTGCTAACAAGAGCAATTTTATTTATTTTTTATTTTTCAACATTTATTCCATTGAGAGACAGAAAGGGGACTATTCTCATTTGTTACATTAGGAGAAAGATTTCAGTATTTTTCCATTACATGTGATGTAACCTGAAGGTCAGGGGTGTCCAACCCATGGCCCAGGGGCTGCATGTGGCCCAGCATGGCTATGTATGCAGCCTCGCAGAAAATCGTAAACTTACTTAAAATCTTACATGATTTTTCTGTAATTTTTTGGGGGGAACTCAATTGCAGGGTCCTTGGGGGCGTGAACCTTGTAGATGGCAACCTTGGGTTGTGATGTCACATGAAGTAAGCACAGGCACACTCTCACTGTCTGTGCCCCTCGTGGCTTCACTTGTACCCCGTGTGAGGTTTCTGGTGTACTGTCTCCCAAGCACACGAGTCGGACTGACATCATCAAACATCACAGGTGCTTGGGACTTGAGGCTGCGATTACCAACAATGTATCAACCTACCATTGCAAGTTAGCTGTTTAATACTATTCAGCTGTCAGGTGAGCATTATGACTTGATTTGGGGGGCACTTCCACACCTTGAGGGCACCTCACACATCCCAATTGTGTAATTGTAAGTGTAATTGTGCACTTACAATTGGCTTCCGCCTCACCCTGCATCTGCAGCTGAGATGTGGAAGGGCCAGAGCTGGCTTTCTCTTTTCTTGTCAATTAATTTTCATAATAAAAGTAAATATTATCCTCATCCATTATTATTTTTCTCAAATCCCAGCGAGGCTATACAACATCTCAAAAGAAAACAGAACCCTCTAAAAGAAAATTATTGTGAAGGAAGATTATTCAGTGAAAAGCGGACAGATGACCATTTTTCTGTTGAGGCAAATAGTAAGGCACTCTGCTTAATTTGTAGGGAATTTGTGCAAGTTTTCAAAGACTATGATTTCAGAAGGTATTATGGGCAAAAACAGACTGGAAGGATTGTGCTGTAAGGACAAAATAGAGGGGCTGAAGAAATGTCTTCTCAACATTTTTTTTTTTGAAAAGTACAACTCAGATCCCATTGTAAAAGCTAGTTATGTAGTTGCATATTTAATATCAAAATATTTTGTGATGATGAGTTTATTAAGCAATATAGGAGAAGCATATCAGATATAATTTGTCTGTTAAGACAACTGTTCTTTCGATGTGGGCCACAGAAGCCACAAGGTTGGACACTCCTGCTGTGGGTTAATTTTTTTATACCATTTGTCACCTTGAAAATGTTTCTTTATTTTATTCACTAAAACTTATAGAATTTGTATCAAGAAGTCAAACTTTTCACATGCAATCTTTACACCTTGGGAAAGGTTGTATATTTTTCCCCTTGTTTTTCTTGAAGTAATGTGATGTGTTAACTTTCATATGTTAAATTCAATCTATATTCTTGAAAGAAACTGAACTTCCTGTGGCATTCTCTTATATTTTGTATGTTGGTTGAGGTGTAGATAAAACTGGACCTGGAGATTTCTTTGTTGAAATTTTTTTTTTTCAGTTTTTGGCCAGGGCTGGGTTTGAACTCGCTACCTCCTGTATATGGGGCTGGTGCCCTACTCCTTGGAGCCACAGGCACTGCCCTATTAAAATTTTTAATTGCATATTTATTTCTACAGTAAATTCAGGGCTATTACATTGTTTTATTTTTTCTGAGGTCAGTTTTAGAAAGCTGTTTTTGTAGTAAGTTAACTGTTTTGCTCCGTTGCTGTTTGTTATTTTCACCTCTCAGTGTCTGAGGCATCTGTGGGGATGTCACATTTTTGGCTTGTGACATTGGTTCACTGGCTCTTGAAAACGCCTGTCCTGTTGGACATGGGGCTTCCTGGACAACAGTTTCTGCTCACTGCTCTTTCTTCTTTCATGTTTGGCCCATCCCTCCTTTTCTTCCTTTGCACGTTTCATATTTCTTTGTTGTTGCTGTTCTCCTGGAAACCAGGACATTTTAAATACTGTGCTGTGCACCTCCAGAGATGACCTTCCTCGCCTGAACAGCTTTACGCTGCTGCTGTCTGTCGGTTTGCTTTGTTCGTTTACTTACTTTCTTAACTACTTTGTGAAGTCTGTTTAGACAGTTTTCATCGTGTGTGCCCCCCCCAGAATCTCTGCTCAGAGCTCTGGTGGTCAGCTAATGACGGGCAATGCTTTCCTGAGATGCCCAGTACCAATAAATCGACCAGTTCTTGCCAAGATCTCCGTGAGCACGTGGGGAAACAGCCTGTGCACACAGTCAGGTCACAGCTCTGCCTGAAGCACATGGGGAAACAGCCTGTGCACATAGTCAGGTCACAGCTCTGCCTGCCTTCTGCTCCCTGCCATGTGTGGCCAGAGTCTGACAGGTGGTGCCTTCTCAGTTCTTTCTTGAGTGTAGGTACAGCCCTGGACTCCCTCACATCCCACTAGCTTCCAGGACTACTGGGGGTTTCTGAAGCCCCACTGGATCCTTATTCCCTCTTAGCTTTTTCTCTTAAGTTGTCTGATAAGCCTATTGGTTGGCCTAACTGCTGCCCCAATGTCACCTGCTGTCTCAGGCAACCCCAACGCTCAACAATTGACTCTAATTGTTTTTGACATGGCACCGCTGCAGGAAAGCCTGCCCTGCTAAGCAAGCGTCTTGTGGTGTTAAATAAAAATAGCCTGGGGAGTGAGTCTTCCAGGCAAATACCTGGCAGAGCAAATAGTGCCAGTTCTTGGGGATGGGCTTTGAGGAACTCCCACTCCTTCTCTAGGGCCTCCTAGTAGTTTGCTGTGACTACAGGCTATTGTTTTTCAAATTGACTTAGACCTTGGAAGGAGGTGATGGGAACAGTGAAAATTAAAATGCCACGGACCTCTTGTTTTCTGAGATTCAGTTGTTTTCCCTGATAAACACTCATCCCAGAGTGCTATGCAACTTTGGTTAATTTCCAAACTTTTCAAAAAGTTGATTCTGACCAAGATTGTGCAGTGTTCTCCTGAGTTTTATGAATGAGAAAATGTTCGAGGTCCTTACTTTGCTCTTTCCCTGCTGTCCCCTTTCCTGGCCAGACTTTCAGTGTCTTGTCCCAGGGCAGGAATTCCAGCCTGGCGGCTGCTTCTTTCCTATCTCCAATCTCTCTTACGCCATGTCGGCGCTGCAGCAGCGCCCACTGAGGGTCACGTTGGCCTGACCATCTTTGTTTTGCTTTCCTGCAATTGCTGTGACTTTTTGCTCTGGTTCATGTTGAGATTTCTTTGTTGCTGTGACTGCGGCTGCTGGTCCTCTTGTCCGCTAGATACTTGGGTTGTGTGGGAGTGTTTTTTCTGTCATGACAACTGGGGTCACCGCCAGCATCTTATTGACAAAAACGAGGCATAGTAAGATTTCTGTGATGCATGGTGGAGGCCTGCAGTGCACTCGGGGGTCCCAGTGCAGCTCCACTGATGCTTCATGGAGACACCACGGCGGGGAAGGTTGGTACCTAAAGAGAAGCCTGCCCACACCAAGGCCTCCCGGCTGTGGTGTTCAATGATTTGGACCCTCCACTGGGGAGACAGAGATTTGTGACGTTGCATTTTTATGGACAACATGATCTCAGGAGCTAAAAATACTCAAGACTCTAGGGGAAGGCCTCAGAGATGACCACAGTGTGTATCTTGGGATGCCATGATGGACCCCTGTCCCAGAGAGAGAAATGTGGAGAAGGGATTAGATGCTTTTTTCCATTAGTAATTAGCAGTCAAATAGAGCAAGGGATAGATTCCTTGTCCCACAAGAAGCAGCACACCAGTTAAATCCATCCAGGAGCTTCAGTTCTCAGGCATCTGAATAAGTCTCACTGTGAGAAGCTCATCAGTTGGATCAGGAATCTGGAAAAATCTGCTTTCTCCAGGCTCATTTCCCAGAAAGTTACTCTGTGACAATAGCTTAGAATGTAGACTAGAGATGGAATAATTCTACCTCCATCTCTGAAATAAAGACTAAAACTTGAGAGGGGAAAACAAACTGTCCCTAGTCTTTCGTTAACCAGCCTTCCCATTTTTCTTTCCACACGGGCAAAGATGGACACTGTCCATGTCAATTTTTCAATTTGAAGAATTCATAAAGTGTCAAGTCCTAAAAGGGAAAGATTCATTACAACCATCTCATGCCTGTTAGAAGTCGTAATCATGCAGCTGGGGTCAACTCACCTTCTCCTGGAGAAATCCAGGGCCTGGCTACGTAGGCACTTGGGCGAGGGCGAGGAGGTGCTTTTTGCCTGCTGTGGTGTGAGATGCTCGTTTTCACATCACCCTCATCCTTTGGTTCCGTAAGCAGAGAACAGCTAAGACGCTGGAGTCATCTCACTAATGTAACTTTGTGAGGGGGACGCAAATAAAGGACGCATGTGTCACCGGGACACAGAGAGTTCATGTCAATGCGTCCTTGCCTGATGGGTCTTTGCAGATAAATTCTTGAGGACACAGAAGTTCCCAGTTCCTCATTTTAGACTGATGAGGGTAAGGTTTTATGGCAGTCTAAGTTCCTGCCACATATCCAGGGCCATCATCTCGAGGGACTGTGCATTCTGCAGCGTTGACCTTCTCAGCTGAGATAAGTTTTCTCAGTGTTACATAAAGTCCATCTATTACAGCATCCTCTGACCCTGCTCCCAAGTAGATCTACTTAATTTCTGATGTCTAAGCCAGTCACAGTCACCTGAAACTCACCACACACAACTCCCTCTTTCTCTTCCCAGTGTCCTCAATGTCTGGAGATGGAATCCCTGCTGCTTTTTTAGGAGGATAAATGCCATATTTTATGTCCTGCAAGACAGGACAGCAGGAACGGCCCCCAGTGAAAAGGGCAGCTTTTGTAACTCAGGAGTACTGCAAAAATTTGCATAGGAAAAAATTTGCATAGGTGATGAGATTCTATTGCTGCAAGAGCAACATGGCCACTTAATGTGAAGGACAAGGGTTTTAAATAATAGAAGCTCCTATTAGGTGAACTTAAGAAACTGAAAAGTTATACCAATAATGTGCACCCTTCAATGCCTTCTACTCCGTGAATACATAAGTGGTCCTGAATCATTTATGCCAACATGCAGGAAACTGATAAATTTTGAACAAATTTAATTGAAATCACCCCTGGAGTGAGTGTGAAGCCAGGATTAAATTTAATGGTCTCACCGAGCATCACGGCCCTAGACCGCTCCCTTCTGAAGTCTGCTTTTTTTTCCTAAATAAAAGATTTCAAACCTCAATCAAGAGAGAATGTGCGTTTAATCACATCTTAGAAATGAAAAGCACCTTATTCCACCATGTAATGAGACTTAAAGAAGATGTTTAACCAGACAAATCACAAAGTTTAGCTTTGCTTTAGCAGCAGGACATGGGGAAACATCTGCCCTGCGGGCAGCTCACTGTGCTGTCTTCCCAGGTCACAGGGCTGACCTGCTGTCGGATTCCTGTGCGTTGCCACCACGAGACACCCATTCTTAGAAGGATGTCCATATCGCAGGGTGTGACACTCATATCTCCATGGAGGCCTCGCTGCTGGGAGCCAGCAGACAGAAGGCTCATTCAGAACGTGGCATCTATCAACCTGGCAGTTACAAACGCCAACTGACACCTTAGGGACCACACGTCTGAGTGGACAGAGGCCAGCAGGATCTTCTGAACCATAGAAAGGTCAGGTGGGGACAAGTCCCTAATGTCCCAGCAGTTCATCAAGTAGGACCCCATTGTGATCATCCCATGCCACAGAGCTAGCATCAGTGGGAGGGGCCTTCTAATTCTGGGATGTCTGTCTGTGCAGAACAGTGGGCTCTTTGAGCACCCCATCTCTCATAGGGACATGTGTCCTGGGACAACAAAAGTCTGTCTGCCCACTTGGAGTATCCTGGGAATTTTGCTAGGGGGCATCTTCCATCTTGCCATGGCCATGATGGGGTGGCAGGTGTATGGCTGATGAGTGCCCCATGGCCTGTGGCGGGGTGGCAGGTGTATAGCTGCTGAGTGCAAGGTCTGGCCTTACTACCTTTCTGAGAGCCTCTAAGTTGGATTCCAGACTGGGAAAGGGCAGGTAATTTGTTTGCTCAATTTTTATTTTTATTTTTTTTAATCAATTTTTATTTTTGAGTTATCTTAATAATATCAGCTATGTGCCCCCCAACCTGATTCTACCCACCCAACATGGGCTGGGCAAATCCAAGGATGACCCAGGTGGAGGTGCCAAGATGCTCCCCACTTTATTCTTGGGGGTCCTGGGGCCATCTGTCAGAGGAGTCAGCCTTTGGGGACACTGGATTTGTAGTCCTAAAAGGAGTATCTGTGCTAATAGGATGTCATGACCAGGAGAAGAAACTCCATTCTAGAAAAGATGTCAGCCAGAGATTTCTGCAAATATAATGAACCATTTCTACACAAGAACAGCATTAAAAAGTAAAAGTCAAAGCCAAAACCCAAAAAACCAGTTGTTGCTGGTATCAGGGAGAAAACACCAGCCACTGTCATTCCAGGGGGTGAGACAGCCAGGGCTGGAGACTTCTAGGACCAGGAGAGAGGCTGGAGCCCAGACCCGAGGGGCCGGGCAGCCTCGGGGCTGCTCTCAGCAGGCAGCTGGGGCACTGCAGGGAGAGGGAGCAGCCTGCCCCATGAAGGCACCTTCATGGTGTGCTGTACAGGATGGGAGTCCATATGGGCAGGAAAAGCAGGAGACCTTTTCTCATTTCAGGTGAGAACCTCCAATCTCAGCTGCACAGAGAAGCAGGAAATCACTGTCCTTCCCGCATCACCCGCAGCTCTTACTCTGGCAGTTTTCACTTCCTATCTTGTTCCCTGTCTTCCCCCAACCACCCTGCAAGTCTGTATTTGTCTCTGCCCCGTCCTTCCGTGGACTCTGTGACAAGGAGCCAGGGAGGGCCACAGCAGAGCATCCTCCACCCGAGTCCGCAGGGCCTGCTTCGGTGCAGCTCAGAAGTGGGGACCCGGAGGGTGGTGGCATGGATGCCCCTACAGCTCCTGCCCTGCTGAGCTCTTGTCTGAGCGGCCCAGGCACGTGGGAGTCTGCAGGCTGGGCCCGGCCAAGTCAGCTCACTGGGCCTGTCCTTGGATCCACATTTTAACTTCATTTCCAGATATAAAGCCGTCAGCTGTGGCAGGCACTTTGATTTCTCTGGATGTCAGGCACCATTTCCAAAGGTAAATGTGCCCCAGGTTAGTCTTAGTGAGTCACCTGGCTTGGAACCAGGCGCACACCTGTCAGGTGCGGCTCTGTGACCTTCCACCTTCATGTAATCCTTCATGTTTCCCATCAAAGACAGCCTCCTGCCAGCCCCAAGCTGAAAGCAGAATTATACTCAGAGGAATTTATGACAAATACAATAATTCCTTTTAATGCAGGGATTGTTTTATCTACCAGCACATTGAGTACAGTATACCACCAGGAAACAGCCATTATGTCTGCGATTACCATATTATACTTGGAGAACACAATTAATCCTTTAATTAGAGCAAGAAATACCTGGTTTCCTCCGTGCAGCTCCTCTGGTTCTGATCTGGGGAGAATGCAGATGCCCAGATGCTGGCACAGGGCTGCGGGCCTCCTCGCAGGGGTGCAGGACAGAGTGGGGGCACCCTGTGGTGTTGTCACATAGTCACCAAGACCTGCTCACCCCCATCAAGTTATCCTTCCTGCCTAACTCATAGGTGCTACCAGTCCAATGCTCGGCGTAGCACCTCAGCCGTTTCTAAAAGCCGTTCTTTCCCTAATTCGAGTGGGGACAGCATGTCAGAGCTCCCACACCTTGATCCTCCTAAATATAGAATTTGAATGTTCTGATTATAAAAGCACCAGCATCTCCTCCCTGTGACAAACGGGCTTGAGACCATTCAGGGATCCCACTCAGCCCAAAGCTTTGCCCCAGCTCTCACCTTCCCCAGACCTGGCATCAAAAATGAGTCTGAAAACTCAGAGGGAGTCATTTCAAGCTGAGAAGCAAGTCAGTGTGATAGGTGGTGAACTGAGATTCTTCAGCCTCCCGTTCTTCACAAAACGCATTAGGGGATCAGGTGCATTTTTGTGCCATGGTCCTCATGCCACAGTTCTCATGCCGCGGTCCGCACGCCATTGTCCTCCTCCAGACCTGTCTGTGCCCCACTGTAGGAAGGGTGCCTGTGTGTGTATTTGTCTCTGCCCCGTCCCTAGGTGAACTAAGCCTGTGATCACTTCTCAGCAATAAACTGTGTCTCCCCAAGTTTTTATGAAGTCCTGTGCCTCAAGTGGACAGTATTTGGAGATAATTTGTCTTAGATGAAGTCCTAGGGGCTCTGTGATGGTGTCAGTGTCCTCACATGGAGATGCCACAGCGCCCCTTCTCTCTTCCATGTGCAGAGACCATAAGGCAGCCTCAGCCTAGAAGCCAGCCTTCCCCAGCTAACCATGTAGTGCCCTGAACTTGAACTTCCAGCCTCCACAACTGTGAGAAAGGGAATCTCTGTTGTTCAGTCCTTCAGTCTGTGGTCTGTTGCTGTGGCCCTGAGCAAATGGGCTCCAGGTCGGTCACCTTGTCATTGTCCAAGGGATATATGACCACCTTTTTGTGTTGTGGTTTACAATCTATCAGGAGTGTTTTTCCATGGAAATTAATTATAGTTAAATATGGGATTTGAAATGTTCTGATTATAAAAGAAACCCATGCACCAATTTGTATAATTGAGGAATATATTTTAATAAGAAAACTAAAAATAGACCATAATCTTACTTTCTTAATTTATTTAAACAAGGGAAGATGGTTTTCTTTTTCTATATGTACATATAGATATTTGTTATATTTTTTGGTATGTTTGAGATCATTACATCATTTTTTAAAAAATCTAATTTTAATGTTCACAATATGAGAAATTTTGCTTACCATTTTATAGTGTTCATAATCTAGACACAACACTATGTGTACCTGGGTATTAGGACACAGTTGAACACTATGTTGAATCTTTTCCTTACAAGTGGGCCTGTTCAAATTTTTACTATTATGCATTGCACTGGAATGTGAGTATGTGTATAAAACCGTTGGCATTTCAAATTATTTTCATAGGCTGTATTTCATAGGAGATGATTCCTAAACGTAATCAAATAAACTAGCCTTTGACCACATTTGGGGCATCTGTATTATTTTCCATCCTCCAAGAAGAGAAGAGATACTGAGTAATTTAACAACCCTGAGGATATAGTTCACGCCTGGGCATTAGAGCCCAGTTCATGCCGAGGTATTATGACACAGTTCACACCTGGGTATTAGGACACAGTACACACCTGGGCATTAGGGCACAGTTCACACTTGGGCTTTAGGGCACAGTTCACACCTGGGTGTTATGGCACAGTTCACACCTGGGCATTAGGGCAGTTCACACCTGAATATTAGATCAAGGTGAAGGGCAGCTTCTCCTATCTGTTGGCTCTTTTCAGACACCTGTTTGCTTCAAAATCAAAGGCAAATAATACTACATTTTTAGAACTTGAGCCTGGTGAACATTTTATCCTTCCTAAGTGAGAGTAAATACCACACCAACAAATAAGACATAACCATAAAGCACTTGTCTGAGTGTTCTGAAAATTGTATAAATAAAGAATTGTGACTACAGTGAAAGCTAAGAAGAGGGAGAGCCAAGGTCCGTCCAGAACAGGAATCAGGATGACCTTTTGGATGCCCTTTATAAGAGGTGACCTAGACTGGGCATGACCTCTGGAGAGTCTCAGTGTGCATATGAATTAGCAGAACCATCTAATTGTCTCAGGCCCAGTGCCTGGTCCTTTGGGGCATCTGCAGTGAGGGGCAAGTTCCAGATGGGCACAGCCACTCCACACCCTTTTCACCTACTGCTGGCAATGAGAAGCCCAGGGCCCAGAATTCGTTTTTATTGCCATTTGTATGTTCCCTGTTTCTGAAGTTTCTTTTAAGATTGTTTCCTACATGCATAATGAAATGGAACCAGCTTTTGACTGCTGGATTTGGAAGAAGAGAAGGTCTGGATAATGAAGGTCAATGGTGAAGGTGGCTTTCTACTCCTGGCTCCTCCCAGCCACACTCTCCAGAGACTCCATGTAGGTGCAAGGGCCATAGAGAGTCAGCACCATAGATAAAGATCTACACTGGGAGAGGTCTGATAAATGTCTTTTTCTCTCTTAATTGTACAACTTCAAGTTCGCCTCTACATGAAGAATGCAACATCTCTTTGAAAATGTTCAAAGACATTCTTTCCACATTCTGAAGCTGTTTGTGCAAGATCTCTATTAATGTGTGCTGTGGGAGTGGCATTTTACTGGGGGCTTTATGTTAAATGTTGCAAATATACAGGGGAAACATTAAAATACAGATAGTTATGTTGGCTATTATGTGAAGTTGGACTCTCCAAGAACTCTGAATGTGGGTGAGAGTCTCAGGTTCATGACTGAGACAAAAAAAATTCTGTGTGGGATAAGGGTAGGAATAAAAATATAAAGGCTTTAATGATTTGTAAGACCATCACTGCTAATGATTCTTTACTTTAAGACGGTTGTTTCTCTGTATAAATGCACACCATTCTTGCTCTTACCTTTCATTTTATATAAAGTTGCTGAGGGTTTTACTTCACATCAGATGACTCTGACAAGTTTATGCTAGCAAAGTATGCAATTAGATGCGATTCCAATCTTTCTAATTAATTGAATTACCACCAGGGTAAAACTAACGTTGTAAAAATATGTGTACGTGGGTGGTGTTCCCTTTGGCAAGCAACATGCACACAGGATGAAACCATGATCAAAAAGAAAGGAATATTTAATTTGAAATTAAAATAGCATATCACATTGTTTAATAGAAAGAAAATGAACCCCCCCCACCCCGAGCCTGTATTCTCTGCAAATATGTTTATGTCTCTTAGGCATGATTTTGCCTGGAGTAATCTCCAGGGTGAACAGCTTCTGATTTGGGGACTTTTCCTCTCTTTACCCCTCTGACCTCCAGGATGAGTCAGATGGTGCAGAGCTCTGGCCACTGCAGCTTCTCCCAAGGCCCCCTCTCACAGAGCAATTGCAGTGCATGCTGCCACCTCCTTGGACGGCTCTTCATAGACACCCGGGCAGGAACCCATGGCAGCAGGGGAGGCCCTGCAGGGCATCCGTGTCTGTGCTGCCACCCTGAGCTCCCTCACTGCTGTCAGGACTATGTGGGTATCACCACATTCCAGACACAACTGAAAGGGTGCTGTGAAAGTGTTTTCTTCCTTCAGAGTTGTGGGACAAGAAGTTTGCCAGGCATGGGACATTTCAGGTGTGCAAAGTAACACAGGACTGGGGGTGCTGACGGCAGTGTCCACTGCACTGTTGGCGTGGTTGGGAGCTGCACAAGTAGCCGCAGTTAATCACAGCAAGGGCTTTGCCAGGTGGGCGCTATTTTCATTGTCTCCAGTTAGATGAGGACACTGTATCTTCAGGAGGTCACTGGAGTTTTCAGGGTCCCCCAAGCCAGGGTAGCATGAAAGTGGGGCTTTGGCCCAGCCTGGATGCCGGCTCTGAGAGCCTTAACAGGTAGCGTGGCTCAGCTTGGCCCTGTGGACTCTGTGGCCAGGCTATTCCTTGTGGGAGGGGGCTGTTATGTGCTAGATGTAAAAGGCCAGTATCATCTACAAGTTGTGGCAAGGAAAAATGCCTCCCACCTGTGCCAAGTGTGCCCTGGGGTGAGGTCACCATCCGGGAGCTATGAGGGCCTTTGCTTTTGGACTCAGGCTCCTACTTCCCAGCCCTGAGGTTTGGCTGCCGGAGGTGTGCCATGTCCCCTGACTGGGGCACTGCCTTGGCCCACCACCTTCCTCTGTCCTCAAGCTGGAGCACAGGCCTTCCAAAAGCTGCAGCCTGGATACCAGAACAGCTAACAGGACTACAGTCTCAGGCCTAGGGACCCTCAGACCAGGATCCCATGGCCAGGATGTGGGGCTGCAGTGTGGGTATTTCAAAGTGTAACTCCTGGTAGGAAAGCACAGCCAGGGATTTTTGGACCAATAATCTGAGCAGAAATACAAAAGCCGATGCACTGAGAAAGGACAGTCTATCCCCTGGCTTGGTGCTGAGGAGCCAGGAGCACCTAGGGCACCGACAGAGGGTGGCCATGGGAGAGGCGGGCAGGCAGGGCATAGAGTGCGGCCAGTAGGCCAGTATCAGCTCACTCTGCCCCACGGCCCCCTGCTTGATCTCCTCATTAAGGTTCCTTAGAAAAGGCAAGGAAACATCTTGCTGGAGTGAGCAAAGTCCCCTTCCCATTGAGGCACTCGGCTGTACCCCCTTTGGGGTTCTGCCAGCACCTCTTTCCCCCAGGGAGCACTTTGCACACAGTTGCCATGGACATCTGAGCTGAAAGGTGTCCTCACCAGCCACAGGGGAAAGGCCTTCACATGTAGGCCAGAAGCATCAGCAACACAGTGTCACCTGAGCCAGAGGTATGGAGGGGAAACAGTTTCAGGGCCCCAGAGAGGGCCAGAGGGGGAGGGGCAGAGAGATGCTGGAAGAAGGCAGGGCCCCAGGCGGAAGCAAGTGGAGCCACTGCGCCCCAGTACCAGGCTGTAGGGAGCTACATGTGCCCTTTCCTGACAGCTGCGGTCAACGCTGCTGGCTGTTACTATTTTTTGTTTTTAATTTCCAGGCACCACATTGAGAGCACCAGCCGTTGGGCTGTCACTGAGTTCACCAGTTCTTAGCCCTCCTCTGCATCATTCCCTAGTTGCAGAGACATCCACAGACTCGGCCCAGTAGGTGTGTCATGTCCATCCCCAGACAGGTCTCCCCGGAGGTCATTCAGATGTAGCTCATTTTCTTAGTCGAGGAAACCAGGACCAGGAGGGGCGAGTGACTTGCCCAGGGTCACACAGTGCAGGCTCAGGCCGGGCCCAGGCTGAGGACTCCCAGGCCATACGTGGCTCATGGCTCACCCAACCACCCAAATCAATTATCTTTAAAACATACATTTCCATTTAGTGATTCCTGCCGAGTCTAATTCACTTGCTGTTTAATGTCACTTAGAACCATCCAGGGACTAAAACAACCCCACACAGAGAACAGATTTTAAAAGTATATTTTAAAGATAAAGATGGGGCTTTAATATTCTACAGGATTTCAAATCCCTGGGCGAAGAATGTCAGCTTAGATTTAAAAGAAGCCCTCTAATATCTGTCTCTGGAAAAGAAAAAGGCAGCACGGGCCTTCCAGAAAGCAGAAGACTCACCTTTTTCAAATTACAGTTTTCAAGTCTGATACAGCCAGATAATCATCAGCGGCTCAAATAAAATCATTATTTTGTCAGAGAGAAAAAGCATGTTCAAGGGGAAAGTTAATGACAGCAGAGAAAGAACAAAGTGGAGTCCTAACGGGGAGACTTTCTCCGAGATTAAAGGAGTGCTTGCCCTTGATTTTGCTTCAGGTGTTCCTCTAAAACCGTCTTAAAGGTTACATGAAAATCTTGCCTTGACAAAAGCCGAGATTGGGAAACGCGTTCAGGAGAAACCAGAAATGTGCCCCTCCCCATCTCAACTTCAAATGTGCAGGTAAGTCTATTTATTTTCCATAGGCTGTTAGTTCTCTCTTTTAATCTTAACTATCACAACATTGTTTTAACCTAGGGGGCAAAATGAGCAGTGAAAATTACGGTGACCCCAGAGCAGCCTGTCCTCCCACGGGAAAAAAGTTCATTCTTGATGATTCAGAAGGAAATTTAAAGGGGCAGCTAAACCTTTTTAACTCAAATTCAAACTGCAAAGTCTTCAAAGTGGTGTGGCCAAATTTGGGCAACCAGCTCTTCACTGAAACATCATCAGATTTTAATTTGGTGACTCCAGATTGGGAGGGGGACTGGGTGGTTCTGTCCTCCACATGGCTCCCCTGTGGCATCTACCTGAGGCACCCACACTCAGAGAGGGTCTGTGTAGGCATGCGGGCTGGGGGCGCAGGCCGTCTGCCTCCACTCCTGCAAGGACCTGTCTCTAGTCGGCCGCATTTACTGTCCTGGCCTTACCCTTGCTATGTCCATCATCCCCTTCCTCCTGCTGAGGGCTGGCCCTGCAGGCCTGGGCCATGCTATTGGACACCACTTCAGTAGCTGGAGGATGGGTCAGCAGGCTTGTGGCCTGAGACGGGGGGTGGGGAACAGAGCCAGCTGCTAAGCAAGCTGCTGCATGGCCTTTTGGTCCGTCCCTCAGACGTTTCCCAACCAGGGAGGCTCTCGCCTCCTCTAAAATCTCCTGGGGACCATGCTTGGCCATTGTGTGGTCACTGCTGGACAGCCGCTGCATCTGCTTCATTTACTTATTTCATTTTCTCTTAGGAGGGTAAAACTGCTCAGAGGTGCAGCACAGGGAAAGTTCTCACTCACCACCTCCCAAAGCCTGTCCCGAATCCTTACTTCTGCAAAGTTCTGCAAAGATCAGCATCTCGTGAGAAATTACCATAAGAGAATAATTTTAATCCTTGCCTATGTTCTGAGATTGGGGCAAGGAAGCATATCTGATACTTGACTCTGTGAGTGTGCTTCACTTGAACAGAATAAGATAATTATTGTTACAGGATGGTCAGCGTGAGCGTGTCATGTGGGGACATGTGAATTGTTCCATTTTTCCCTCGATCTTCAGTTACCTTGCCCCTGGGCCCAGCACCTGTGTCTTCTGCAGCCAAGGGGACCCTACAGTCTAATTTCCTAGACTTTTGACTCGTGATAACATAGAAATATTTATTCAAAACAATTTCCAGAGAGTTCTGGATCTATCAGACTGAATTAGACTTTGAACATTTCTGTTCCCTCAGTGCTTGAGGGTCTGGAGGGGACCACACACCAAGTCACAGGCAGGGCACGAATGCCACAAAAAGGGGGGTGTCAAAGAGCAGCCGACCCACGTCCTTCTGGAGCACAGTTTGTGCATCCGGTTGAGGGTCACTTAATGTCCCCGTTAGGGGAGGAAGATGTACAAGGTCATAACATAGAAACTTACTTACATTTCTTTTAGAAAGGTCAGATGCATTCACACCCTGGAGATATTACTCAGGGTGTGGGTTGTATTTTTACCTGGGGAGGGGGGCAATGAACTAACTGCTGGGCAGGGAAGTTGGGGCCTCCAGGGCAGGAGGAGGTGGGGTGCTGGGCCCTTCCATGTAGCTCCTTGGTCACAGAGCTGAACAGGTGCACCTGTGCGTGCAGACCCTCGGGGACTGTTGGGGACACAGACTGAGGACCCAGGTGGGGAAGAGGGGGCACCGAAGGCTCATATCAACTGCACGACAGGGTGATGCCTTCTCAGTAGGAGATAATAACTTCAGATGTATTTCATATCCACTAAGTTTCTTCTGAATGGAAAAGAAAAAGAAGCTTTAATTTCAAACCATATTTGAAATCTAGTTCCATTTACATCTCCTTTATTCAAATGCGAACAAAATAGCAGAGCTGGATATCAGCCCAAAGACAGAGCTCATCTCGCACTGGAGAAATTCTCCTTCTCATGAAAGGCTGTGCTATTTATGAAGAGCAGAGAGAGAGAGTAGGTGAGAGGGAGAAGCACGCAGCCTACAGAAAGTGATGAGCTTCAAGAGGGACGTAGAGGTCAGTGGTGTGCAAAGCGCAGCCGGAGCCTCAGTGCACCCGGCTTCCCGCCGAGCCTGGGTGCTCCACCTGGGACTCAGCTGGTTAAAGAGGCTTGCTGACCTGCTGCATCTGAAAACAGGAGCTGAGAGGAGGCACTGGCGGTTGGTCCCCCTCTGCCCCTGGACACCACTGCAGAGGCTGAAGGAGGGAAGGGTGCACTGCAGCCCAGAAGCCAGAGGTCAACTGAAGGGAAGAAGCACCTGGGAGAGGCAGGTGGTTACAGAATGTGTTCTGGAAGTTTCCATGCGGTGGAGGAGGAAGTGTGGCCAGAGCAGCTTTCAGCCATTCTTGGCAGGTGCCTAGACCAAGGGCGTGTGTGCGCCTGTCCTGCCAGGGTAGGCTTGCCTAGGGTGCATGGTAGTGTCCCCTTAGGGCTACGTGGGGTCTAAAGGTGGCCCCGGACACACAGTCCTCGCGGGATTTCTCGGACCTTCAAAACTACAACAGTTAATTCTATGCACCACTTTGAACTTGCTCCCAGGGATCAGGGAAGCAGCTGCAAGATCAGAATGGTGCTAATCTCACCACTGTACGTACCTATATTTTTTCGGGGATACTGCCTTGTGGGGCACTCCTGACAGACATTCTAGCTAATTCAATGTGTTCCTCCCAGCCCTGAGGGTGATATTTTGCTTGGAACTGACACACAACCGCGTCCTTGGAGTGGTGTGTGTAGACCGCTACTTTACAGAGAAGCCATAATTGTCACCGGTTCCAACTGAATGATGGATATGCTTAAGGCTCTTAGCAGGCTTTGGCAGGCGTGTTTACTTTTTGGGAAGCGCAAACATCATGGTATTGTCAGGGCTATGAATAGAGCTTTTGTGAGGGTGTTATGGGAATTACGGTATTTAACGAGACACATCTTACTCAAAGATAACTTTCAAACGTATTTAAAGTGCATTTCTTGACAGATTGTTATTGTAAGTGGATCTGGGCAAATCACCCATACTTTTAGGAATTCAGCAGCACAAGAGGTGGCTTTGCAATGCAACCCTTCTGCAAGAGGGCAGGAGGCCACCGAGGAGGTGCAGGGGAAGGGAGCATCTGCTCAGCACAGGCCGAGTTTACAACCCAAGGCAGGAGAGTCACAGCAATTGATCTTACGATTAGAAGAGAAGGTGAGGGGACAGTTTCCTGTTGCTGTGCTACGTTTGAGACAAGAACTCACCACAGTGGCGGGGGGACCATCCTGCCCCCCAGGAAAGATGGCACTGCCTTTGCAGATGTGGAGTGTGTGGAAGCCGCATGAACGTGAAACTGACCTGTGTGTGGAACTTTTCTTCTCCTGAAGGATGGGGACAACACCACGCACATTTCCAGAGCAGTGCAGGCTGGTGAGGAAATTGGAAAACAGAGTGGGAACTTTGAGGGAAGCTTTAAAACACCTAAATTTTCCAAATGTGTCCTCTGGCACATCTAGAAAAGACCAAAAGACCTCAGGAGAGGTCAGCTGCCACTCTAGGTTTCTAGAATGATCTATCTGTGTCTCCATCAAAGCAGTTAAACAGCCACACTATTCTTCCTGCCCCAGTATTATGTGTCCTGGGCTTAATCAATCACACACCTCTTGGATGCCACCTGGGTGTCACCCTGGTGAGCAGCAGGGCAGGGGAACGGCACAGGTGCTGGACAAGTTACCGTTAATCACGTCACTCCTGAAGACTAGACTGAAGGTAAGAACAGGCTGCTGCCCCCAGGTGCACAGCCCAGCTCCTTCCTGGTGACCCGAGGAGTCCCCACTTTCACGCTCACCTCCTCTTGACCCAGACACCCCATGGGCCACTCTGTTTGAATTACAGACTTTGAAATATTTATTCCATATGGTTATGAAAACCTGATACTGGTATACAACATTTGATCTTGTTCTTAAAAAAAAAAAATCAAAAGATCAGAGAGGAATGGAATTGCATCCCAGACAGCTTCCTGTAGGTAACCAGTAACCAGGGAGGTCATTGTCACACCATCTCCACCCTTGTCATGGAGCCCAGAGCCCCCCAGCTCCTGTGACTGCAATTGGGTTAGTGAGAGAAGTGTCAGGATCATGTCTTAAGGGAAAGTACTGACGGCCAAATGTCCAGGCATGTGAGGCCCTTAATCAGAGCACTGAGCCCAAAGTAGGCAAGCTCCAGCGGGATGATGGGGGTGTGGAAAGCAGAAAATGAACAAATCAACAACTTGGCATAAAAACTGAGGAACTGGCATATAAAACAAAATGCCACAAGTTCGACAAAGCAGTATTTAAACATTTGCAAGGAACAGTGCTCACCATTCCCAGTAAATGTGAGCGGAGTATGCGTCTATGTTGCTGTGGGTGCTGTGAGGTCAGGCAGCAGGAGAATGGCCTCATCCCCTGACTCTGCAGCCTACTGACCAGCCCTACCCTGCACGTCCCTACCTTGATGTCCTTCCAACCACCCTGCCCAACAGAAATCTCCACGAGATGGAAAAGGAAGAGCAGTGTTCTCCACGGGGGGCCCTGGGGGGCGTGCCCTCAGCAACCAGGGCTGGAACCTTTGACGGTCGGAAGCCACATCAATTCAGCTGTCATCAAACAAGGTCGCATTCCAAAAGCTTCAGGTACATATACTTAAAAATGTGCATTCTTTTATAAAAATTTAACTATCTTAGACTCAATAATGTCAACAAAAAAACTACTTGTCAATTTTAATGTTAACTATCCCTCTCATGACTTTCTCTGTGTTGTCCTCTATCTGGGAAGCGTTTGACTATTTGGGGGCAGCAGGGGGGTCTGCAGTGTCCACCTGTCCTCCAGATGAGCACCAGCAGTAAGTGGATGAAAAGCAAGAAGGTATTTCTCCGGCATGTTGCCGAAAGCATGGCTATTCTTCTTCATCTTTCCGTATTTCAAGTGGGTCTTTGTCAACATCAAACAATAATTTCAAAATGCCGTCTCCTGAGAGTTGAATCAGCTCCACCTGTCGTTCTCTGGATGGCTTGGTGATGTCAGCTCGGTGACAGGAAACGCTAACTTAACTGTGACGTCACAATTCCCAGAGTCAGGGAAGCTTTCATTTATTCTCTAAAACGCCTATAACAGCTGCCTGTTCTTCAGACAATTCATATAGATCGTCCTGCTCATCAAAGACCTTTCTTAACTGGGGAAAATGTTCAAATTTCTTGTTGAAGAAGTTTTTTGCAGTTTTTGGCTGGGGCCAGGTTTGAACCCACCACCTCTGGTATATGGGGCTAGCAGCTTACTCCTTGAGCCACAAGCACCGCCCCTTAGAGAAGTGTTTTGAAAAAAATACAGCTTTTTCCAAAATGTTTGGGTTTGGGGCCACATACCAAAATGTAGACTCAGTTTACCTTGCAAAGAAATACTCCAGTCATTTTGATTGACATGATATGACACTGAAATGATGTATTCCTATAGAAATCTTCTCACATTGCTGATTCTGTTCTTCATAAACGTTAAGTACGTGTTTTCATGCAGGTACAGTTTGGGCTCGCACCTGTCCCTGGGATGGCCAGAACACTTTAGAATATGGCAAATCTCACTGAAGCCCTCACCCTTCAGCTTTAGCATGTTACGAAACAGACATGCCATGATAAATTTTCAGAAACATAATTAACAATTCTTATAATTTGTTTCAAAAGTGCTTAAAATAGTGCCTTTTAGCACATTTTGCTGATACAAGATACCATGAGAAAAAATGAGAGCCTCTGGGTCTGTTAATACTTGTTTTTAATCTGTGAAATAAACCCTGAGGACAGAGGACTCCGGGTGCCTTGATCCAGCTCCTCCCTGGGGACATTAGATGGGCGACACCTGCTGCTAGGACTCAGAGAGGGTGCTGGTCTTGGCAACTACCCCAGGCTCTGAGGGTGACCTCCTGGCACCTCCAAGATGCCGTATTCTGCTGTAAGTATGGCTCTCACGTAGGTAGGTGAGCATGTGGGTTCACACGCGTGTGTGGCTCTCATGTAGGTGGGAAAGCACATGGGTTCACACGCATGTCCGGGAATGCAGGCAGCTTCAGTCTCATCTGTGGCACGGGGCATAGAAAAGCAGATAAGGGCATTGATGCTGATACAAAACGATGGATTCCTACATAGCAGACACCAAGCTGGGGTTCATGGGCAATAACCTCTACAGAGGACAGGGCAGACACAGAGAGTGTACAAACCTGCTGGGGCCCATCAGAAGGGGCCCACATCCCCCTTCATGCTGATGCATATTTTAGGGCTCACAGGGCCTCAACGGCTCACCCTGTGTCCTGCTGCTGGCCTGGCACCGACATGGCTCGGGTGCATCCTGGGGTGACAGGAGAGCACACCCCACCCTGTGTCAGTGCCCCGGCCAGCCTCAGCAAAGCAGAACAGGCTGGGGCTGGAGACAGAAGCTCCAGGTCTAGTGTCTGCAGGGCTGGCTGCCTCTGAGGCTCTGAGGGAGAAGACGTGCCAGGTCTCACTACAGGGGCTGCTCCCTCCCAGCAGTCCTTGCTGCCCCCAAGCCTGCCCCTCCACTAGCAGACCCATCGCCCACCCTCTGCTTCCCTCCAGACTCCAGTCGGATAAGGGCACACCCTGTCTCAGCAGGGCTGCATCTTAACTTTGAGGACGCGAGGTTCTATTAATGGATTTTATTTTACTTTTAATTGACACATCACAGTGTACGTATCTACAGGGTGTGAAGTGATGTTCCAGAAAGCAGCATGATAAAACCAACATAATCACCACATTCACCACCTCAGACATTAAGCCTGCACTCAGGGCGGGTCATTCGGAGTCCCTCAGGGCAGGCCATTCTGACTCCCTCAGGGCAGGCCATCCGAGTTCCTTGGGGCAGGCCACTCCGAGTCCCTCAGGGTGGGTCATTCTGAGTCCCCTCTTCTGGCCTCACAGTTGACTCTACCTCTCCTGCGCAGTAGAAGGCTGAACTTCCTCCCCCACCTGCGTTTGCCCCTGGACTAGCTCCCCACAGTGCCCTCTGCCACGCTCCCTGTGTCTGTGAGACTCTCATTCTACAACCCACAGACACGTGGCCGCCTGGGAGAGCTCTTTCTATGCCTGGCCTGCTTTACTTAACGTAATGTCTTCCAGGGTCACCTGTGTTCCTCAGATGACAGGATTTCATTCTTTTTATTGGAGAAATAGCATCCTGTTGTAAACATACCATGTTTGCTTTATCCAGTCATCACTCTGAGGTGGATTTCTTACCATGACTTCTGTGAATGACGCTGTGATAAACATGGGGGTGCCGAGATCTCTTCCCTCCCATGGACGCCCAGCAGTGGGCTCGCTGGGTCAGGCAGTGGTTCTATTTTTGGTTTTTGGAGGAAGCCTGTACCATTTCCCGTGGGGCTCTGCTAATTCCCCTTCCCACCAACCGTGTGTAAGGCCCCTTCTCTCCACAGCCAATGCTCCTTCTTTTATGCAGTGAACATATTTCTAAACAACATTGAATTCTGACATCCTTGGGTTGTGATTTCAACATGAAATTTTGGGTGAAGCAATTCAACCTACATTTAAAGAGAGGTGGCCAAACTCAGTGGTCTCAGTAAATAATACTTAAATGCAATAAAATGTCAAAAAATAATGCAAAAAAAATTCCATGGTGGATAAAATATAAGAAATTTACCTAAATGCAGGATCCGAATCTCCAATTTTTCCTCTAACCTTCAGGCTCAGATACGGCCTGGCTCAGTCCTGTTATAGATCCTGCCTTGATTTAAACATTTGATACTTTATAAATAATAAACTTCTATTTCCATTAATCTTACTGCTTTAAGAAACACTGCACTCAGTGCTACTAATCTAGTGATGTAGTCTGTTGTCACCCTTTAAACCTGCTACAGGTGCCTGGCCTCAGCCTGCTGGGACCTGGGCTGCAGCCTCACAACCTGGGTGCCACCTCCTGCCCCCCTCACTCCACCCCTGTTCATGGAAAAACTGTCTCCCATGAAACTGGTCCCTGGTGCCAAGAAGCTTCTGGTCTGTGGCTGTCAGAGCCAGGCTGCACAGTAGGAGGTGAGTGGGCTGACATCCAAGCAAGCTTTATCTGTGTTTACAGCTGCTCCCCAGAACTCGCAACACCGCTTAAACCACTGGTTTGAAAGCATCCCACGAGCTCTTCCTTGTGTACTCCAGTCCTGGCTTTTGTAGTCTCCAACTCCTAGTGGAGATGGAGAGATCAGTCTCACTGTTGGGGAGGTTGCATCAGAACATGGCTTGGTTCATGCTGTCTGGGAATGCAGACATTGGGGGTGCCCAGGGGTCAGGTCTTCCCAGCAGGCAGAGTCAGTCTCCTTGCTGTACAGGGGAGGCCCAGCTGGGGAGGTCAGGAGTGGAAGTTGACCCCAAGGATGGGCCAGCCCCCAAGCTGCCATGTTGACAACTCAGGGACAGGAGGAGACCCTCTGCTATCTAACCCCCCACCCCAGAGTGTTCTCCCTGCAGGCCCTGGGCCAAGAGAAAATGCCCCCAGGAGACTGATGCTCCTTCTACCCGTCATCCTCAGGGAGGTGCCGAGTGACAGTGTGAGTAAGTCACATCTCACACGACTCTTTCTTGACCCCTGATCCCGCAGGGGCCTGAACCCCCTTCCCTCTGTCTTCAAGGTAATGGCACTGTTCCTCCAGCTGCATTGAGGTGACCCCCAGCCTGGATCACTAGCCTCTGAGTGACTTGGTCACTGTCATCCCTGGACCTGTGTGAGCTCACTGCCTTGCAGCGGATGTGCCCTGCTCCTTACAGTTGGGGCTGTGGGCAGGAGCACCTGTGCCAGGACTGAAGTGACAGTTCTGTCCTAGAGACTCGGCAGGGCACTCCTTATGCATTAGTAATACAGGTGTTCAATAAAGCCTCATTGCTTCCCACTGACAATTGTCTACCTTTTCTCTACACTGTGAGGTCCCTGTTCTTTCTGCAGTGTGATGAAGCTGCAGGCACAAGCTGGAAGGGGCTTCCCCAGGTGCCCGCGAGGCCATCCTTCTCCCAGAGCTTTGTCCCTCTAACGACAACCATCTAAGTCAGGGGATCACAGGGGGTGTGGGCAGATGTGCGCTCATAATCCAGCCAGAATTGGCCTCGTCACACTGGGCTGATTTGGGGTATCCCTGTGTGACCTCTCGACCTACACTCACCTGGAGGTCAGCCATGATAGCCACCCAAGGCTTGTGCTGACCACCTCAGCAGATTATTCTCCTCTCAATTGGCCATATTTTAAAAAGTAGTTTACTTCATCCAGCACAGTTGGGGTCTCAGCCAGGACTGTCAGGGGCTATACACCCAGAGCCCTGATTTTGATGGTTCTCTGCATGTTTCGAGAGAGGCTTCCCTGAGCTTCCTGAGGGAGAATGGGTGCATGCACATTTAGCATTCTGAGATCTGTTCTCCCTGCTTTAAACAATATGTATATAATTGATGCTAATCGGCTCCATTGCACAGGACAGAAGCAGTCACGATCAATCAGGGATGTGACAAACCAGCTCATGAGATCCCCAGACTCTGCCACCCACGTGAAGATGCTGTTGGAAGGACAGTTATTGTCAGCTTCAAAGAGAGGGATGGCTGGGTCATGAGCTTCCCAAGCCTCAGCTTTCACCTGCTACAAACACTGGAACCACAGCCTGTGTATGGGGAGTACCTGAGGACTGGCTGCTGTGTGCACTTGAGTCTCCAGTTTGGAATGATCTGGGTAAAGCTAGCAGAGTAGCTGAGGGTCTTCACACTGGACCCCCTCCCTCTAGTCTTTCCCCCAGGGCTGGAGCATCATCCAACTCTCCCTGTTGGTGCCACAGGCCCCAAGCCTGCAGGGGATGCCTAGTCATGACCACCAGGTGGAGAGTGCACATCCCTCCCTCCCAGGGGTCACCTTCAGCCTGCACGTAGGAGACCCCTGTCCACTCTGTGCTGAGCCTCTGTGCTGGATGCCGAGAGCCACTCACCAGCCAGCCCTCCCGCCTCAGCAGCTGTGCACACAGGCATGCACATTCGCATACATAGGCACACATGCACAGAAGCACACGTGCACACACTTATGCACAGGTGCATAGAAGCACAAATGCACACACACAACCACACAGGCACAGGTGCACACATGCATACAGACATGCACATTTGGACATGTGCACAGATGCACACACAGTCACGTGCACACATTCACACACCCACACATGCACGCACACACTTCTGGTCACAGAAAGGCATGGCTCTGCAGCTCCCTCCATCTCTCCTGCAGGACAGGGCCATCCCTCTCCCCCTGCCTCCTGCCCTCAGAGGTTGCATCCAGCCCTTCACTGGGAGATTTATTTTCTCCAAAGAGAGAGAGCTGCACATTTAATCTGACAAATGCATGTCTTGCATTTGTAAAAGTATCTTGAGGATTTTAAGTAAAAAGATTTCTACTAGTTTAAAAGGCAAAAAAGCACCCCACATTTCCTCTTCAATATGTGTGCCTTCCAAGTTCTCAGAATGGTTTCTGTGAGGCTGCATGAGTTCCTTTCTTTGTTTCTAGAACATTTAGTCCATGTGTTTTAAAGTAGCAGCAGGAACAACCAGGGGGGACCTTCTGCGGCTTTAACTGCAGCACCCGAGATGCCAGAGCAGCAGATCTGGCTGCCTCGAGCAGCGATTCCACAGCCCACGTCATGCTCTTGGTGTGCAAAACAAATCTCTCTGCATCAGCTGTGCTACAGGGAAACTGTAAAAATCTTGGAAAACTTTGCCAACATTACTCAAAATAGGCAGCTAGTCTTTTTATTTTAATTTTTTTTATCATTTCCAGGTGCATTGGGGGATGAGAGAGTCCTAATGAACCTAAATTGGCTGCATGCTTCAAACTCCAAAAGTTACACTCACACATGTTGAAGAGACATTGCTTTAGAGACATAAAGGGAGGTAATATGTCCCCAAACCAAACACAGCGATTTGCAGAACCACTCATCACACTTGTAGCGAATGCCTGGATGTTGCTATTTTCTTCGAAGTATTCTTATCTCAGAAATTGTTTCCTGATCCCAAACTCTGGAAAGAGGTGGCCCTGTCACTGGCCAGAAGGACTTGCAGCACTAGGCTGCACAGATGCCAAAAAGTGCTGAGGACTCAAGATCCAATTTAGGAACCTGAGACAGACTGTCACTTGCCACCGACAGACCCCGAGGCTCCACCAACGCGCCGTGGCACAGCACAGACTCTCAGGCTGGCAATTATGTTTTCTTGCTTGGGCAGACAAGTTATGCTGACAGCCCTTATTTTGGACAGAGCACTGAATTCTACCTGGAAATTTAAAGAGTTGAAATTTAGCAAAGAATTATCCTCTCATGAAAATGTGCACTGGTACAGGTCCACCAAACCAGAAAGGTGTTTGTGCCTATGATTTTTTTTTTTAATTATAAGGAATTTAGCACAAGAAGACTGGGTTAGATCTGGGAGTAGGTAGATTTTACCACTCAAAAGATTGTACTTCCACTTTGGAATCTTAGGGTTGTGAACATTGGCATAAAAGGTGAACTGACAGAGGGGTAAAGGAGAAAGTTCAAGAAGCCAAGGTCACAACAATGACCAATGAGGCCTCCCGCTGCTCTCCCTGCCCTGAGCTTCAGAACTTCCTTGGACAATCCTAGGAACCTGGTTAGCTTCTTCCTAAGGGAACTGTCTCACAGATCCCTGACCACAGCCAACACCTCCTCAAAGCCCTTTCAAAAGCACCTGGTTGTTTGAAGTTACATGTCTCCTGCTTCCAACGCCTTCCACACCTGCCCGGTACTTACTAGGGTGCATTTCACACTTTCTGGTGACGAGGTGCTGTTTGGGGTGTTCCAGAGTGGCAACCATGCACGTCACACCTCTGTCCACCTCCTGGCATGGGGCTTCTGCTCCTATCCCCGGTGTGCAGACTCAGCACCATCTACATCTGCTGACTCTCTCTCACTTGTCTCCAGGTGACCTGCATGGGGGGCCCCACCCTGCCCTGGAGAGCAACCTCTTTCCTCACCCCATGGGAGCTGTTCAGGGCAGGAACTTTGCTCTATGCCTTCTCATCACCACAAGGTACCCAGCTCAGGTCCAGGCACACAGGAATCAGTCCAGAAACCCTGTTGGCCTTGAATCTGCTCAGGAGAGAGAGGACATTCCTCTGGCCAGAGTCCCCTGTCTCCTCCCACATGAGAGATTCTTGGCCTTGAGGAGTGGGGGACAGAGTCATGGGTGTAGAAGGCAGAGTCACCTGGCAGGGGCCGCAGCTACAAGAAGAGAAAGCATCAGTGAAGGGATTGAAGTGCAGGGACTTGGTCCCCTGTCCGGCTTTCCTTCCTAATTGGTGAACTGAGCTTACAACACCTACCTGTCACCACGCGGAGGGTGTGCCGCACCAGCTGAGGGGAAGGGCTCGGTTCAGACCAGCATTGATGGAGCAGGGCTGGGAAGGACCAGGCTCTTCTCCAGAACAATCACACTTTCCCACCAGCCACTCTCAGAGAGGATCTTTGGGGACGTATTCTTGAAACATGCCACTATTCCTCATTTACTGTGAGGACATAAGAATCGTCTTCAAGGCGTCATCTCACTTAAAGTCTGAGGTCTTTGAGCATTCACCCAAACAAGCCAAAGATGTGTGGCTGAGCTGTCTGCGTCTGGCTGAAGATTAAACCCAGTGCCGGCAGCAGCCTGGCCTGGTCCCTGAGGGCCACAGAGCAGTTGCAGTTTGCTTGGCCACGCGTCCTTGGCTCGTTTGGGTGAATGACCAAAGACCTTGGACTTTACGACCTGGCCTTTACAGTTGCTCTCAGGCTATTTATTCTTTTTGACACATGTTTAAAAAATTATTACAAAGATATAATTAGAATATTTAATAAGCCTGAGGAAACTACTGATGGCTTTCATTAAGAAGCTCTTAAACAAACGAGCTTCTCTGCTCACATAATCACCTGCTGAGATCCCGTCTTAGAGGTTGGAGAACATGGATAGGGCACAGATACTTTCCTCCGCCCAACTTCACTTGGTTGAGAGGAGTGATCCTTGCCTCTGAGGTAGGAAAGGGCTGTGGGTCAAGGTGGACAGGAAGGAACCTGTTCGTTTGACACATTGTACTGTTTAGAAAGCAGAATTACTTTCTGGATTCATTTGTGAACCTGAATGAATTTAAGGCAAGGTAACTATTTATGTGTGTGCCCTTGAGAGAGACGAGCTGTCTATACAAGAGTAAAGGCAGGAACCACTGTGTTCAGAGATCCGATCATGCCTGGACTGGCGGAGGATGATGGCGATGGGGGTCCTGGCAATCCCCTGCCCGGTAGCCTTGTCAGGGCCTAGAGGGGTCCTTGGGTCTCTATTCTGAGATGCAACTTACACACACACACACCACTCCCACAGACATACCTCTGTTTGTGCAATGCATAGGCCACAGACAGCAATTTCCAGTTGGCATCTTAAAGGACATGGCCAGGAGTGCCGAGACTGGAGGAGGAAGGCTTGGCTGTGGTGGTGGTGGCCACTGTGGGCAGCTCCATACTCAGTTGGCTGTAGCTATCTCTCCCACCTGCTCAGGGAGGAGTAGTTCTCATCAGCTGAGCTGATGTCCTTTTGCTTGGCCAGAGGGCAGACTTCCTGAGGACAATGAGAAAACTCTCACCCCTAGTTTGGGCCAGGGAGGCTCTAGACGGACATCCTGATGACTTCTGGGTATTTGCCCACCCCTGTCTTGGACTGTGAGTTGTTACTTTCCACTGGAGTGCTGCCACCGTGGGGAAGAAATGGCTGCTTCCGGAGCTTCCAGAGCTGAGCACCTTTGGACCTTTAAACTCCGAGGACCCCTTGGCCCAGCTTTGCATTCTGTATCTGGGTCTAGGTGAAAATTAAACCTGGTGCTTGCAGCATCCTGGCCCAGTCCCTCTGGCCACAGAGCAACAGTGCTGTCCACTGGCCTTTACCACGGCTCACAGGAAATTTACTCCTTTTTGACACACTATTTATCTTGATCACAGAATGCAAACACAACATTATGGTACAGTTTTAATTTATTCTATAGAAGAATGTTGTGATTAGTGCTGTGAACAAACCTCTTGTTTCTCTTTGCTGAACTGGGAAGTGAACTTCCAGCTTGTGGGACCCTGGTTCATTGGGAAGGGAGGAGGATCAACTCCCAAGCTCTGTGGAAATGAGGGCAAGACACTGTTTGAAAGCCAGAGAATCATTCCTCTGAACCATAGAGGGCCACTCAGCAAGGGGGCTCCTCCCATCCTCACTCAAGAAATTGGCAACACAGGGAATAGTAGCCAGGGAGGTGAGGTCACTAAGAGTCTCAGGACTATCCTTAGAACCACTGACCCAGGGAAGCTTAGCCTGTGAGCCCTGGAGGGAAGTCATGATCTGGGGCCTGCTTCAGTCACAGGAGAAAGTCAGAACAGAGGCTAGAGTCCTCACGTCAGCCTCCCCACTGTACTGTGCGGCCTGGAACTCGCCTGGCTAAGCACAGAAATAAGATTCCCATCATATCTGTCATCTGCTTCCTACCCCCAGCCTGGTTCCCAGGTGGGCTCAAGCTCTGATGAAGGTCTTGAGGAATTATGAGCCTGCAACACAACCGCCACCATAATGCACGGTGGCCTGAATACCCCACGTGCTGTGACAACCCTTTGCAGTGATCATACATGTTGTCATGGGTGGAGCAAAGAGTCTAAGGGATGTATTTTAAGAGGAAATTTTAAAGCTTTTTCTCCAGGAGTTTGACAAAAAAAAAAAAAAAAAAAACAAGATATTTGGAGAATGGTCTTGAAAATATAATGCAGTTTGAGTATCTAAGAGACCACATTGTCCGTGTGGATACTGAACAGTACCGTGTGTAGGAGTATTGATGTGTGTGCGTGAGTGTGTCCTTGTATTCACCCAGTGAGGTGTGTGGTGGCCAATGTGACTCGGCCTTTGGGGACACCCACACTCTCATGCTGGCACTGCCATGCTTAGCCGTCCCTGCATCCATCCCTAGAGAGAATTGACGAGACAGACCTTCCGTGACCCGACACAGCCCCCAAAGGCTGTGCTGCACATTGGTTATTTCATTTGAGGAGTGCACGTTTGTTTTACTTCCTACCCGAATCTCTTATTAAAGACAGAGAGAAAGAGAGAGAGAGAGCAAGTGAGAGCACTTCTTTTGTTTTTTACTGAATTTCTTGTCAATCTGATAGTGAGATGAAAAACTGGCCTCTTGTCTGGCTTCCTGTGAGTAAGATCATCTATTTGTGGGAAAATGTATATTTTTTGATTCTGAGAACCCATCAGGGAGTTTCAACAGTGTGAGGCCCTTATCATTCAAGAGTCTGTCAGAGACACTTCCTCCTATTCTGTGCTGGGCTCTGTCATTTCATTTGCAAATACTGCTAAACCCACCTGTAAAATAATGGAAACTTGATAGAGTACTTTTGTTATAAAAGGTAATTTGATATTAGTTAGGCTGTGTTGGGCTGGATCCCGTGAAAATTAAACACTAAGTAGACAAAATGATCTCATTACTGGGAGGATTGAACCACGCAGAGTCCCCAGCTCAGATCCCTGAAGAGAGTATTCAGAAGTGGTTTGAGTGTATTTTGTTTCTTAGAAAATTGAATTAATCAAGTGATAATACATGTATTAAAAATGAGTACAAGTTATTAAAAATATTCAATGAGGATTTATTGAGCACCGACCATGTGCCAAGCATGTCTGGGTCCTGGGGATACAGCTGTGAGCACAACAGGCCAAGTCCCAGACCTCATAATCCTTATCGTCTTCTGTAATTTATTTTCCATTTAGAATAATTTATCTCCTTAACTTCTTTATTACCAGTTCTTTATTGTGCTTTTATGGTTATTATACTTTAAATTATAAAAAACAATAAAATGTAGCCATACTAATTTGGCATTACCGCCTGCTTGATGGCTTAGAAAGCCAAGCTGGGCATTGGTGGTGCCTACTGAAGCTTACCCAGTGTTCCCAGAGTCAGACCACTTCAAGAAAATTCAACACAAGTAAAATTCATAAAACTGTTAAGGAGTAAGACTCCTACTGTTTTATCAAAACATTAAATATAAAATTTCTTTAAACAACAATGCCATGGATCAGGCTAACATATTATTAAACTCATATAAATATAGATAAGTATATATATCCTCTCAATTCCACAACATAGACCAACAAGGTCTGTACTATTGTCTGACAGGAGGAAAGTATCCCAACCTGTGCCCCCATGGAGGAGAATGGAAAATGGAATGAGGCCTCCATGACACAGCTGGGGTCTGTGTGACAGCCGGTTCCCAGGGGCTGTTGTTGCTGAGAGTCCCCTGGTCTGGTCTTAGAGGTGCTGGATGATCAGCCCTCTGTGTTCATGGGACCAAAGGGATTCCCCCAGTGAAGTTAGGACCATCCAGGGCAGACAGGGGAGGTGCCCACTCTGCCTCCACCCATTCTCTCCCTCTCACCTCACCCAGGTTAGGTGAGTCCACAAGGGACCCAGCTGCAAGGGGGAGGGTCCTAGTGCCTGTTTCTCAATGGGATGAACGATGAGGACTGTGGAGCCGGCTTTCCTGTGCTGCGTGCAACATAAAGTCCTGAGCACAAGAACAATATGGAGAACTCACTCTGCCAAAAACTCCTCCCCAAGTTATAAATTTAACACAGTTGCAATTCAAATCTCTAAACTGTCTTTTGGGAAAACCTAAAGTCTGAAAATAGCCAATAAATAGATGTACAGACACATTACCTAAAAAACAGAACTGAAAGGACACATTATCAGTGTTATTAGTGTTTTAGTGTTATTAGTGTTACTAGTTTTAGTGTTATTAGTGTTATTAGTGTTTACTAATCCATTATCCACGTGGAAGAAGAAAACATAGAGATATTTATTACATTAAAATTAAAGTGTTTGGGCAAAAATCTGCACCATAAACAAAGAGATTAGACAAGTCATCAATTATATAGTAATTACTTAAGTGAAAGATTGGTTTCATGAAGTAAAAGAAGGTTTTTCAGACATCTAATCTCACAGGACTGCCTGAATGGAAAGAGAAACATGGCAGAGAGATTGAAGTAGACACACCCCACCGAAGAGGACACAGGAAGAAGGCAGAGAAGGAAAACTCAGTGCATGACCAGAGAGGCTTATCAGTTTGGCAAAATTACTTCAAATCTGACCCCAGGAAGTCTAGGTGAGAAAGTGGAGAATCCAGGCAACTCCTGCTCTGAGTAAAAGGAGGTACAAGAACTTCCAAGACAAACATGGTCAAGCTGAAGGTATCTCTACATGAGTACACTTCCAGGTGTCCTAAAAATGTTTCTCTCAATCTTGTTTGAGATACAGGAAAACACTAGAACAATGTAAGCCCTTAACAAAGAGATAGTGATAAATAACAGATGCAATATTTATGTAGTGGGCACCACACAGGGATTTGAATAACAGACTTCATCTGAAGCAGAGATCTGGAAACTATACCCACAACACAAAACCACATGTTTTGTAAATAAAGTTTGGTGGGAACACAGCCAGCCCACTGGCTTATGTGGCTACTTTCACATTTCCAGGACACAGCTGAGTAGTTGTCCAGAGAATGTAAGATAGCTATCACTGTTCCTTTCAGTAAAGTCTATAGCAACGTCTACAGTGAAGTCTGTAGCAAAGACTACAGCAAAGTCTAAAGCAAAAGTCTACATCAGAAGTCTAAAGAAAAGCTTACAGGGAAGTACCCTGGGAAGTCTACTGAGAAGTCTAGATGAAAGTATACAGAGAAATCTACAGCAAAAGTCTACAGAAATTCTACAGTGAAGTCTAAATGGAAGTATACAAAGAAATCTACAGAGAAGTCCACGGGGAAGTCTACAGAGAAGTCCACAGGGAAGGCTATAGGGAAGTGCACACGGAAGTCTATAGAGAAGTGCACAGGGAAGTCTACACCAAAAGTCTACAGGGAAGTCTACAGAGAAGTCTACAGGGAACTCTACAGGGAAGTGCACAGGGAAGTCTACAGGGAAGTCTACAGGGAAGTGCACAGGGAAGTCTACACCAAAAGTCTACAGGGAAGTCTACAGAGAAGTCTACAGGGAAGTCTACAGAGAAGTCTACAGGGAAGTCTACAGGGAAGTGCACAGGGAAGTGCACAGGGTAATCGAACACAAATTTCTAAACGGAAGTATACAGCGAAGTCTACAGTTAAGTCTATAGGGAAGTGCACAGGGAAGTCTACACCAAAAGTCTACAAGTAAGTCTACTGAGAAGTCTACAGGGAAGTCTATAGGGACATGCACAGTGAAGTCTACAGGGAAGTCTACAGGGAAGTCTACAGGGAAGTGCACAGGGAAGTCTACACCAAAAGTCTACAGGGAAGTCTACAGAGAAGTCAACAGGGAAGTCTACAGGGAAGTGCACAGGGAAG
>CAUYTI010128051.1:0-13855 GCA_963575145.1 Galago senegalensis | reverse complement strand
GCCTGTAGTCCCAGCTACTTGGGAGGCTGAGGCAGGAGACTCGCTTGAGCCCAGGAGTTGGAGGTTGCTGTGAGCGTGATGCCATGGCACTCTACCCAGGGGGATAGCTTGAGGCTCTGTCTCAAAAAAAAAAAAAAAAATTAAAACAACCACCAAAACCAAAGGTCAAAACTAGAAATAGAATCAATTCCACTTGGCCACCCAAACGTAGGACAACATTTACAGTCCAACAAAGCACCATACTTCACCCTGACCCCCAGTCCAAGGTTCCCTCACCAAAATGCTCTTATAGACACTGCCATCTTCTCCCAGCTCCATCTGTACTCGGATGATTCGGCAATCAGAAGCCCCTGGCCCAGATCCACTGCCCCCATATGCGGTCCCTGTGGAGGCCCCTTCTCCTGTACCCCCACTCAGTGGGGAGCCACAAGAGGCTGAACGGCGGTGACCTCTAGAAGGCTTAGGGGAGGAGGATGGAGGAGAGAGGTAGCTGGGGTCAGCTGGACTGTGCAGGGATGGACTGCTTTCCAGGGCAGAGTCTAGTGACGAGACAGACGGCCATTTCATATGCTAGAACAAACAATATGAGGGGACTGGTATGAAGGCAGGGAGATTAAAAAAGAAATGTTCACAGAGTTAGGGTCAGTGTCAAAGTTAGAGGTCAGGAGCAGAGCTCACCTGTGCCAGCCGGGTCAGCAGAGGAGCAGGGGTTCCAGATACCTCATCTCCCCCTATACTAGGCCGATCCCAGGACACCAGGGAGGTGGGGCCCCCAACAGAGCCCAGAACCCTGGAGTGGCAGGAGATTGGGAAGATCAGAGGAAGAATGGCAAGTCCTATTCCCCCCAAATGGTTTCCCCAAGAAATCAGCCTCCATATACTAAATCTCTTACTCTGTCCACTGTGAGATGACCAGTGTTGGCCGAAGCACCCTTGCAGCAGGAGGGTCACTGGTACCAGGTAGCTCCACCTCACAGGACACACGATGACTAGGGTAGGGACAATAGAGGTCAGGACATGACACCAACCTCCTTCCCCAGCCAAAGCCCCAGAGTCCTAACTTCACCCAGCTAGTTACCTCTGGGCCTCTGTCAGCAGATGGAGCCTCTGTAGCCACTGTTGGATATCACGGTCAGGTCGGAGGTCATAGCCACGACATTCATTCTGGAGCCGTTGCAATTCAGAAAGGACAGCAAATTCCTAGGAAAGAGCTCTTAATCTGCAGAAGCCCAAAACTTGGGGACCCCTGACTTTCCCTTCCTCCTCCTAAGACATGGATAGAGCAATCTAGCATCCAGCCCATGTATTCCTCTCACCTTCCTCCGCTTATCAAAATTGATGTATCCATTCTGCAAGAAAAATGGAGATGGGGGTAAAAGTCCTAACCCTGCCTTCCAGGCCACAGAGAAAGAATATTCCCTCTCCTAAACATACACACACATCTACAACCAAGTCACAAAACACTTCCCTCTGGCCTCTCCTCCATCCCTTCCCACCCTTCCTCTAATCTGCCATTCCCTAAGCATTCCACCACTTGACCCTTTAAATCCAGTATGTCGGGTAGAAAATGTATCTACTTTTCAGATGAGAACACTGAGGTGCAGAGAGGAGAAGGAGTTTGCTCAATGTCTCAATTTTTTTTATTTAACAAACTCTTTATATGCTTACACTTCAGGTATGTTCTAAGTGCCTGACAAGTGAGTTTGTACTCATTTAACCCTCATAATAACACATCAATGTAGATATTATGGCTAGTTTCCCATTACAGATCACTAAGGCACAAAGAGGCTAAGCCACTTGATGCATTAACAGATCTACTTCCAGAGTCCAGCTCTTAGCTGTTGATGCCTCACAGCCCTTTTTGGAGACAGGTCTGACCCTGCAGCCCACCTGTCATATCCTTACAATGGACACACACACACACCACTGACCTCCAGCTCATCCTTGGAAGCTGCATCCAGCATCACAAGGTCCTTCAGAAAAGTGCCAAGGTATGGAACCACACCCTGAGATCAGAGGTCAAGGTCAGACGCCCCTGCCACTGATCTAAGGGTTCTCCCTCCCTCTGCACTTTCCCTCCCTATTGCTTCAGAGGACAGATTTCATTCTCTTCACCCTCTATGTCTCCTGTTCCCATCCCTCAGTCTGCCCCCCACAAACACACTCCTTATTCCTTTATAACCACCAGCACCACTTCTAGTCACTCACCCTACCCCGGGAGCCAGACCTCGGAGCCTTCTTGGAGTGTGGCTCCAAAGGGGGCTGCAGCTTCAGCTCCTGGTGATGACAAAACAAGAAGATATGGAAGAAGTGGGCAGCACCTGTGGCTCAGTGGATAAGGCGCTGGCCCCATATACTGTGGGTGACGGGTTCAAACCCGGCCCTGGCCAGCTAAAACATCAGTGGCAACTGCAATAAAGATAGCCAGGCATTGTGGCAGGCACCTGTAGTCCCAGCTACTTGGGAGGCAGAGGCAAGAGAATCTCCCTAGCCCAAGAGCTGGAGGTTGCTGTGAGCTGTGACGCCACCGCACTCTACCAAGGGCAACAAAGTGAGATTCTGTTTCAATAAATAAATAAATAAAAGAGCAGAGTTGGGGAAGTGCAGAGAGCAGAGTTGGGGAAGCCAGAAAGCAAGGCCTCACCTGCAGGAGTAGCTCCCGGCTCTGGGAATAGTTATCCTCCTCAGAGAAAATCTGGCAGAGGCTGGAAAAGACTCTTAGGCTGTCCCTGAAGGAGGAAGAAGAGTGGCCCTGAGGATAGATTTGGCTCAGCTAAGCCTTCTTCCCAACCCTCTGAGGAATCCTCACCCCACAGCCCAGTGCTCCATCTTCCCTACCTGTTTGCTTCCCCCCAGGCTGCCCGAAGCCTGTGGATGGGGCTGGACTGCAGAGCTGACACAACAGCATAAACTGAAGAGAAGTTTCGGAGCAGCCGGCACTCCTGTGAGGTGCAGAAAGGAAGCTAAGATTTTGAGAGCCCTCTCTATACCACAGCCCCCAACAGGGCAATCCTCTCTTGCCTCTGCCACTCGGATCCACTTCTCCAGTAGCCGGGCCCTCTGCGGGGGGCAGAGTGGCCGTATAGTTACCTCCTCAGGCCCCTCTCCAGTTGGGGTGGCCCCCAGGACAGAGCTAACCACTGCCCCTGCCACCTTGTTAAACTGTGTGACAGTAGCTCTGACAGATGGGCAGAGGTGGGAATGTCCTGGCCGATCTCTGTGTCCCCAAAGGCCCCCCAGGCACTGAGAGGGGACCAGATTGAGAAACAGCTCCTGCAGGACAGAGGGCAGAAGTTAAAGTTCATAGTCAAGTGATGTTAGCCTTCCAATATCAGGGATCTGAGGGTTTCAGGTGGCCAAGGAACCAGAGGGGCACAGGTTTGAGGGGTAACAATCAAGGAGCAAAGGGGAAAGGTCAAAATGGAAGATGGAGGAGACTGGGAGCTGGATCAAGAAGGACTGGAAGCAAGGGAAGGATCTGGAGTCAAGGAGAGGTTAGTAAGGGGTCGGGGACAAGGGGCTCAGAGGTCAGGGTCTCACCGCATCTAGCAGGGTCAGCTGTTCGGCCAAGTGGTCAGCGAGGAACACCAGGACATCCGTGGGGTCAGCAGGGGGATCGCCGGGGAGGGCCAGGGGCTTAGGAAGGTCGGGGGCCTGGGAGTCCACCCGGGACCGGAGATTGTGGATGAGGTCAGCGCTGCCCCCCCCAACACCCTCCCCTGCTGCATACCCTGTCCGAAGTAAGAAGCTCTCAAGCCGGTCAAGTTGAACCTTGACCTCAGAGCAAAAATCCTCAGGGTGAGAGGCCAGCCAGGTTGACAATACAGAGATGGCTACCCTGGGAGAAGGGCAATCAGTCAAGGGTCAGAGACAAAGTTGTAGCATAGGCAGAGGAAACTATGAGACTGAGATCAGGGCTCACTCACCCTGTTGTCCTCTGTCGTTCATCAGCAGGATGAGATTCAAGGGCTTCCAGCCTGGGAAGGAGAAAAGAATCTGTCCATTTTTCACAAACCCCCAGTGGCTTTGACCATTCTGGTGTGATGTTGGGGCTTTAGGAAGTCCAGACACCTCCATGACCCTTAGTCCCTTATGACCCTGACCTGTCAGCCATAAGCCCTAGCAGGGCAGGTGTGGAAGTGAAAGCCCGATGGGTGGCCAGGAAGGCTGACATGAAGGTCACGTCGATCCCTGATGTCCGGGCATCCAGAAGATGCCTAACCAGCGCTTCCAGAGTGCCAGCCCGGAGCCGACGGGAGGAACGAGGGGGAGGCATAGGGGCCTGGAGGACACGGAGGGATGGTCATTAACCCCTTCTTGAACTCTGCCCTTAGATTTCTGGGGACAGTCCCACTCCTAGGAAATGATCCAGGGTCATTTTGTTGATATCCAAAAAGGGCAAAAGACTTGCCCTACATCACATAGCAGAGTCTAGGACCCTAGACCTCCAACCTAGCACCCTGGCCAGAAAATCAGCCAGAGGAAGGGGAACTAGGTGAAGGGACAGAGGTGAGAATCCAGTCATGATCTCACCAAGGGATCAAGAGGCCAATACTGGCGGCTTGTGACAGTAAAGGTGGCACCATCTTCCTCCTCATCCCAGACAGACACAGGGGCCTGGAGGACCAAGGAAGGGAAAGTCAAGACAGTTCCACACCAACCCCCACTGCCCCCAGCCCTCACTCACCCTATGCCCTGTTCCTCCCTTTGTACCCCTCACCTGTGGTGGTGGGGGATAGTACCAACGAGTGCGAGGTGTGGGGGGGGCTGGTGACCCCAGGTCTCCCTCACTGGGGCCCAGACAGCCCCCCCCAAGCCGCCTCAGGGCCCGATGGAGTCGAGGGGGTTGCAGTGAGGGGGTGGATGAAGTGCAGAAACCCTGATTCTGGGTACCCCCCAAGCCCCTTTCCCCCAGAGCTGAACCCCAACACAACAAGAGAAGCAGGGTGCAAAGGGCAGGACAGACCAGAGACAGGCAGAGAGCCAGAGGCAGCGACCTCAGAAGCTGAAACCTCAGTCACAGGCACAGCCACATACCCCGCCCTCCCTCGCTAGGACCCAACAAGCCCAGAGATTAGTCCTTCCCCTCAGGCCTCTTTCCACCCTGGTCCCACAGGTAAGGCCTCTACTATCTCAGCTCTGGGGACCCCCGTGAAAGTGGAAGCGCCAATCCCAGTACAAGAGGGGAAGGGGAAGTGGGGATAGTGGGGGGGGGCGGGGGGGGTAGACTAAGAGGGTCACGTGGCTCCAGCCCCTCCCCCGACCGATCCCGAAAAACCAGCCCTGCCAGTCATCCTGCCCTCACCCAGTGTCTGGACCCAGGAGTCCAGGACCTCTGATCCCCAAATCCAACTTCTGGCCCCAAATCCTGCTACTGGCCATCACCATTAGTCCCTAAGGAAAGCAGGTGACCATTCCACTTAGCCTAGGATCGTCCCTCCAGGTTCCAGAACCTTAGCTTCCTGGCCTCTACCCAGCACCAGGCTAGGGGAGGGGAAGGGAGGGGTCATGAAATCTGAGGGTTCCCTCCCTAATGCCTGAGTCAGAGGAGCTGGTTACTGTGGAAACAAACCCCTCCCCGCCAAACAAAAACAAGGAGGGAGACAGGGACCAGAACAAAACTGCTCAGAGGGCCAAGCATATTTAAGCAGGCACAGGCAGAAAGGACCAGAGACCCGAAGGGACAGCCAGCCAGACTTTCCTGGGAGGAACAGGACAGGTTCCTGAGAGCCAGTCCTGAGTCACACTGACAGAAAACCACAGAGACGCCAGGACTCCCCACATAAAGGAGACATGCAGACACAAGAGAGAGGCGCGGGAGGAACTGGGGCAGGGAGGAAGAGTTGTAGGGACCCAGAGACAAGAGAAAGGTGGAGATCTCCGAAATATGTACACCCCCTACCTCCCAACACCTCTCACCTCTTCTTCTTCCTCCTCCTCCTCTTTCTCCTGCCCCCCGCCCATGACCCGGCCATCTGGGCCCCCACCCTCTTCAGGGTCTCGGCTTCGGAAGCTGCTCAGCACGACTCCCCCGGGGGGGCTCGTGTCCAAAAGCAGCCGCAGGGGCCGCGGGAGCATGGCTGAGTGAAGCAATCAGCGGGGTCGGGCCATGGGGGGCGCCTGGGGAGAGACGGGAGTGGGGGTGGGGATGCAGAGTCAGCCGGACGCAGGGCAGCCGGGCAGGGAAGGGACACAGGTAAGTGTCTAGAAAACTGGGAGTTATGCATGAAGGCCGGGGTAGGGGAACAACACAGGGGTGGAATATAGGGGCCCTTGGCGCATTTGGGAAATGGGGGGTCACGAGTACAGGATCGGGCAGGGTCACAAGGTGTTCAGGCTCTGACCTGCTTGGGAGGGGTGGGGGCAGCGTGGGTCCCAGGCCGCTGTTCCTGACGGTCTCCAGTCCCTGACAAGAGTCCCCTCCCGGGCCTTTCCGCAACCCCCTGTACCCCCTCCCGCCGGGCTCCCTGGGCCCTCCCGCCCTTTCCGCTCCCCCCCGCGTCCGCCCGCTCAGAGAGCAGGAGCCAAAAGGGGAAGGAAGTGAGGACAGGAGCCAGGGTCGCGAGCTAGGGGAGCGCTGGACGCCCAGGGGCCGGAGCCCAGGAGACAGGGTCCCTAGCTCCACTGTCCTCTGCCCCTACCCCCGGGATTCTGGAGCCCACGTCGCCCCGCAGTGAATGGAGATAAAGGTTCCAGTCACCAGCCTCCGGGGGAGGGCAGGAGCAGAATTTGACATTTCCCTCCCCAACAAGAACAAGGCTAAAATTCCCGCGGGAAGCGTTTTACGGGAGGAGAGACCCTGTCGCTCCACCCCGCGGGGTTACACTCCCCACCCACGAGTGTAGCCGACAGAAATCCAGTCCGGCTTTTCTGAGCTGCTCTCTGTTCCAGCCTGCTCGCGAGGGGGCGGGGCAGGAAGCAGCCACATCCGCTTCCAGATTCGGCGCTCCGGGACTTCCGGCGCCGAGATCGCGATCTCAGCTCCTGTAAGATGCTCTTGATTCCGGGAGAGACCCCTGTTATGTGGCATCTTATGCGTCGTTAGTGGCAACCGACCCTAAACTTTCAACTGGAGATCAAATGTCTTTGGGTCGTTTGCGAGGTCGGCCTCAGTAGAAGGGGCCAGAGCGATTGGAAGTTCTATTGTGCTTGGAAAGGGAGTACAATGAAAGACGCGGTTAGAAGCACTGTGACACAACTTTATTCCCACACGATTGGGCCTGTTCACCCATCTGTCTGACCGACCGTCCTGAAGGTGCATCGCCGCTTCCTTCATCCAACATCCAGGAGCTATTTGATTAGCGCCCTCTGGTGGGCGCCAAGGCCCCTGCCGGTGCGGAGATAGACAGCGGACGGGCTAGTCCTTTTCCTCAAGAACCCACAGTCAGGGAATGGGGACAGGCCTTTAAAAAATGACTCGCACAATCACTTAAATACAACTGCGTGTCTGGGACCCAGGGAGAGGGAAGATGGACTAGTCAGAGGGAACAGAGCGCTGGGACCCGGAGGCAGGTGGGAGGCATTTGCTTCACTGGAGGAAAGGAATTATCTGTCGGTGCCATAAGCATTGAGAAGACGGCCAGGGTAGGGGGCAACCATATAGGGCTAGAGAGGTAGGCAGCGGCTCTGGCACGGGGGAACACATAGGCTGCGGCAAAAAAAAAAATTGATTTGGCCCAAGAGCACCTGTAGCTCGAGTGTAGTCTCTGTCCCAAAGGTCTATGAGACTATTTCAGGGAGTATGCGAGGTTAGACTTGTTTTAACAAAATTAAGGTGTTCTTTGCCCTTTTTGTTATCATTTTCTTAAGAGTGTATGATTAGCTTTTCCAGAAGCTTCATGGTATGTATTGACACCGTGATTTTCACAATGAATGGAATTGTGCCTGTGTTTCAAATTTTTCTCACTTTTAAGTTCTAGTATGATCAGTGCTGATAGTTATAACCTACATAAGCACAAGCTCTTTAGAATCCTTGATAATTTTTTTTTTTGAGACAGAATCTAACTATGTCCCCTTTGGTAGAGTGCCATGATGTCACAGCTCACAGCAACCTCTAACTCTTGGGTTTAAGCGATTCTCCTGCCTCAGCCTCCCAAGCAGCTGGGACCACAGATGCCCGCCACAACGCCTGGCTATTTTATTGTTGTTGTTATTGCAGTTGTCATTGTTTTAGCTGGCCCAGGCCGGGTTCAAACCCACCACCCCAGGTGTACGTGGCCAGCACCCTACTCACTGAGCTATGGGCGCCGCCTCCTTGATACTTTTTAAGAGATCCCAAGACCAAAAATTCTGAGACCCATGGCCTGGAGCTCTAAGAAGGTGAAAGCCATAAGGTTTCTGTCTTTTTAAAAAGACACTCAGTGGCGGGGGTGGGGAGGCAGTGGCTCACACCTGTATTCCTAACACTCTGGGAAGCTGAGGCAGGTGGATCACCTGAGCTTAGGAGTTTGAGACCAGCATGGGCAATAGCGAAAGACCCCATCTCTACTAAAAATAGAAAAAAAAGCCTGGTGTTGTGGCCCGCACCTCTAGTCCCAGCTACTCAGGAGGCTGAGGCAAAGGGATCACTTGAGCCCAAGAGTTTGAGGTGGTTGTGAGCTAGGATGAAAAAAGCTACTCAGTGGAGGGAAATTTGAAGGAGTAGGAGCAGATGATAGGGTGCTAGTTTTGGGGAACTATTACAGTAGCTGTAGGCAGAGATGATGGTGACTTCCACAGGATGGTGGTGAGTACCCTCACTGTGTTTTCTGGAAAAGAAATAAGAAAGAGATGAGGAATTTGGGTGTAGAAGGCAGGCGAAGTACTTTCCAGAAACATACTACCCATCAGAAAGTGGGAAAAGGATGGAGCTAACATCCTCTGTATTTTCTGCTGTCAAACAGTGTGCTGAGTGCTTTAAATCTCATGTCTTCTTAAGGAGATGCACGTTTTGTTTTAACTCTCCTAACAATCCTCTGAGGCTCCACTATCCAACATGGTAGCCACCACCCACATGTAGCTGTTGAACATGTGAAATGTCTCTAGTCCCAATTGAGATGTGCTGCTTTTGAAAGCATAGGATGGAAAAAAGATTAAAATTTCTTATATTGTTTACATGTTAAAATAACAATATTTTAGATAACAGGTTGAACATCCCTGATCCAAAACACTCTGTGGTCTCAAGCATTTCAGATAAGGGATATCTACCCTATATTTGATTATAGTATAAATTTTACTTTTTTTATAGAGACAGAATCTCACTTTATCGCCCTTAGTAGAGTGCTGTGGTGTCACACAGCTCACAGCAACTTCCAACTCCTGGGCTTAGGCGATTCTCTTGCCTCAGCCTCCCGAGTAGGTGGGACTATAGGCGCCTGCCACAACGCCCGGCTATTTTTTTGTTGCAATTTGGCCGGGGCAGGGTTTGAACCCACTATCCTCTGTATAAGGGGCCAGCGCCCCACCCACTGAGCCCTAGGAGCCGCCCCTAAACAATGTTTTATTTTATTTATTTTATTTAGTTTTTATTTTTTATTTTTTTTTTGAGACAGAGCCTCAAGCTGTCCCCCTGGGTAGAGTGCCGTGGCACTATAGCTCACAGCAACCTCCAACTCCTGGGCTCAAGCAATTCTCCTGCCTCTGCCTCCCAAGTAGCTACGACTACAGGTGCCCAGCACAACGCTCGGCTATTTTTTGGTTGTAGCCGTCATTGTTGTTTGGTGGGCCTGGGCTGGATTTGAACCTGCCAGCTCAGGTTTATGTGGCTGGGGCCTTAGCCATTTGAGCCACAGGCGCCAAGCCCTAAACAATGTTTTAAATTCCGTAAGTCCTGGCTGGGCACGGTGGCTCATGACTGTAATCCTAGCATTCTGGGAGGCTGAGGCAGGTAGACTGCCTGAGCACCACAGGTTTGAGACCAGCCTGCACCAGAGTGAGATCTCTCTAAAAATAGCTAGGCATCGTGGCAGGCTACTTGGAAGGCTGAGGCAAGAGAATCGCTTGAGCCCAAGAGTTTGAGGTTGTTGTGAGCTGTAACACTACAGCACTCTACTGAGGGTAACTAAGTGAGACTCTGTCTCCAAAAATAAAATAATAAAATAAATAAATAAAATCCCTATGTCCAAGGAAACTGAAATATAAGCAGCTGTTCAAGGGGTCCTACATTTAGGACATAGCAGCAGGATTTGCCCCAGGTCTGTGTGAACCCCATCACACCAGCAGCCTCCCTCCATGGTGATGATGTGGGGAGATGGGGTAAAATGAAAAGGGAAAAATAAGGCGAGGGGTTAGCGCTGTTACCTTCTCCTTTGAATCCTTGCTGGACAGGTAGGCAGCTGTAAGGAAAGATTGAAAAGGGATGGGATTCAACATTGGTAGAGGAATAGGGCAGAAAAATGGGTGTCAGGCTTTTGGGAGTAGGCCAGGAACAGTAGGTCCACTGTCAGGGTGGGGCTCACACTCACCAACCCAGGCCAGCCCCTTGATGAGTCCAAGTAGGAGAAAGGAGGACAAGAAAAGGCCTACTCCATCCTCGAGGGAGGGTCCTGAGAGGCCTGCAGGTGAAAGGGGCAAGAGTGAGCTCCATGTCTTCCCTGGCACCATCTCAGGCTCCAAAGCACTCCTAGCTCTTACCTGCCACCTCCAGGGTGACCTCAGCTCTGCGCCCTGAGGCAGGAAGGCTGGAGTGGTGGACTCGACAGGTGTAGTGTGCCCCATGCTGCTCAGCAGTGACTGGGGGTGGCCGCAAGTACCCGGAGAGGCTAACAGAGCCATCAGAATGGTGGTGCAAGGCAGAGAGCCACCTCTGTCCCTCAATCTTCTGAGAGCCACCCTTTGTGCCACCCCGGAGCTCCCACTCTACCTCCAGGCCCTCAGAAGGGTAGAAATGGGACACATGGCAGGCCAACTCCGGAGGAGCCTCCCCAGGGGCAGCCCATACAAGAGGTGCTGGTGTCATGGACACTCTGGGAGGCTCTGGGGAAAGAGTAAGAAGTCAGCATGAGGAAATCTTCCCTTAGAAGCCCTCAGTTCACCCTATGGCTTCCCCCAAACTGAGTGAGGTTTGGGTTTCTTCTCCTGGGATGGGGAACCCACTATCTCTTCATTGGTTAGAAATCCTCATGCCGAAGCCCCCAGGGACCCTCCACCCTCCTACTGCCCCCTCCTGACTCCTGGGAGCCCCATCTCCACTCACCCAGCACCCTCTTCATCATCCCTTCCCCATCCTGGTATTCCGTAATCCAGTGCCCACCCTGTACCCAAAGAGACCACTGTCCTCTCACTCACTGTACACAGCAAGCTCCAGGGTGACCTGTCCTTGCAGGTATGGCAGGTGTACAATGGCCAGATAGGTGCCCTCCTGAAAGGGCCGCACTGCAGGCAGCCAGAAGGTCCCATTCCCAGTCCATGGGCCCCATTGGTCATCATCATCCCAAGCAGCAAATGCCACTGCCCCCTCTTGGGCTGCTGGCATCTGTCCATCCAGTCCAGGAGTTGCAGCCAGGAGCAGATGCCCCTTACCCAGGTGTTGGCGTCGCCACTCCAGCCCAAAGGGAGGAGGACCTGGAGCCAGAGATGAGGCAGCCTCAGGGCTGGGGGGCATGTAGCTGAAGCTCAGGTCCAGTATAGCATCTTGTCCCAGTCTTACTCGAGGGACAGGGGTGTGAGTGAGGACAGTCAGCACCACTAGGGAAGATAAGGGGATGAGAGAGTGGAAGAGGCATGAGGGAGAGAAAGAAAGAGAAAAAGAAAATAGAAAAATGGAGTTATAGAAAAGACTGAACTCCAATTCGCCCACCCCTCAGAGACACCTTTTATACCACATATACAGAGGCTCACAGGTTCGAACCTGGCCTGGGCCAGCTAAAACAACAATAACTGCAGGCTCAGCACCTATAGCTCAACCAGCTAAGGCGCCAGCCACGTACAACTAAGGTGGCGGGTTCGAATCCCCAGCCCGGACCCGCCAAACAACAATGACGACTGCAACCAAAAAATAGCCGGGCGTTGTGGCGGGCGCCTGTGGTCCCAGCTACTTGGGAGGCAGAGGCAAGAGACTTGCTTAAGCCCAGGAGTTGGAGGTTGCTGTGAGCTGTAATGCCACGGCACTCTACCCAGGGGGACAGCTTGAGGCTCTGTCTCACAAAAAAAAAAAAAAAAATAGGATTTATTTACAGAAAAGAATACAAAAACACCAAAGCTGCCAAGTTGGGAGAGAAAAGCTCTCTCTGTCTAACTCCCAGCACTTTGTCTAGGGGTATATATAGTCGCATGGGGCCCTTTGTAGTTACATTTAGCAGGCTGGGTAGTTACATTTACCACGTCTGGAATCCTCTGTCGTTACATTTAGCGTGTCTGGAACAGCCTGTCTGGAACCTGTCTGGGACTGTGTCTGGGTCATGAATGAATGGCTACAATCCCTTTCTTTCCTGGCCTAGGAAATTTGCATGAAATTGACCAGGCCTAGGAAATGGGAGTTTCCTATTCAGACACACCTGCAAGGGGAGGGAAACCTAAGGTGCTGGTGTCTCCCCAGCAGTTGTCTGACCCCTCCGGCTTCGGGGGACGGGATCTGGAGGGGGAGGGGCCTCCAGCCCGCTGATTCCTCTACCACAGCTTCAACACCGCCAAGGCAGAGGCAGCGGTCACCCCTACCCCCAGCTCCACCAAGTTGGCTGGGGTGCCATGTGTCCTGTATCAGCTTTGGTTTGGGGGATTTTTTTTCCTGTTTTGAGACAAGATCTCATTGGCTTGCCCAGGCTGGAGTGCAGTGGTGTGGTAGCTCCCTGCACACTCAAACTCCTGGGGGATTCTCCCACCTCAGCCTCCACCGCATCTACCCAGCTTTTTTTTTTTCTCCTTTTGATGTGGGTCTCACTATGTTGCTCAGGCTGGTCTTAAACTCCTGGCCTCAAGCGATCCTCTCGCTTCCCTCCTTAGCCTTCTAAAATGCTGAGATTATAATCTTGAGCCACTGCACCAACCAGGGTTCCTTCTTTAAATATCTTCTCATATGATGCTCATAGGAAAATTAACCTTTTAACCAATTCTCCCTTCTACGTGGTAATACCCTTCTAGGATTGCCCGAGCCTTTTTTCATCCAGATTTTGGGTGTGGAACATAGAAGTAATAAAACAACATTTGTTTCATCCTTATTGCATGTCAGGCTTTGGTCCTCACTACAGCTCTTTGAATTTGTAAGTCAGTCCACCACTTGCTTGCCATTGACAAGAACTCAACAGTTAGGTGGAGAAATGTACTGTTGATGTGAACAAACTGCAGGAAGAGGCAGGGTCTGCTGGGCCTCAGGAACTGCTAGGACTCCCTCAGCTCTGCTTCTTTCCTCAGATTGGCTTCATGCTTTTGGACTGACTTCCTCCATCTGGCTGGAAACAGGCCACCAATAGCTCTCAATGTCACATCTTCAGCTTTACCATGAAACAAGGCTAAGGATGATGAAGTTCCAAGTTAAAAATTTCCCAAAAAGAACAGTTATTTGGTCCAGCTAGTTGCTCATCCCTGAACCAAAAGATCGTGCTGAAGATCTCGGATCTGTACAAACACGTCATATTCTTGTAACTGCTATGTTCATGTAAGAACATTGGCACTGGCTCAGTGCCTATGGCTCAACCGGCTAAGGCGCCAGCCACGTACACCTAGGGTGGCGGGTTCGAATCCCTAGCCCGGACCCGCCAGACAACAATGACGGCTGCAACCAAAAATAGCCGGGTGTTGTGGCGGGCGCCTGTGGTCCCAGCTGCTTGGGAGGCAGAGGCAAGAGACTTGCTTGAGCCCAGGAGTTGGAGGTTGCTGTGAGCATGATGCCATGGCACTCTACCCAGGGGGACAGCTTGAGGCTCTGTCTCAAAAAAAAAAA
>CAUYTI010128047.1:0-21721 GCA_963575145.1 Galago senegalensis | reverse complement strand
GGAAAGAGGTTTGGAGAACACTTAGAAATCTAAAAATAGACCTGCCACTTGATCCTACAATTCCTCTACTAGGAATATTCAGAAGGCCAAAAATTACCTTATAACAAAGTTTTTGTACCAGAATGTTTATTGCATCCCAATTCATAATTGCTAAGTCATGGAAGAAGCCCAACTGCCCATTGACCCATGAATGTATCAATAAATTGTGGTATATGTACACTATGGAATATTATGCAGCCTTAAAGAAAGAGGGAGACTTTACCTTTTACATGTTTACATGGATGGAGCTGGAACATATTCTTCTTAGTAAAGTATCTCAAGAATGGGGAAAAAAGTAGCCAATGTACACAGTCTTACTATGAAACCAATTTACAGCTTTCTTATGAAAGCTATAACCCAATTATAGCTCAAGAAGAAGGGGAAAGGGGAGAGAGAGGGGAGGGGGGATGGGTGGAGGGAGACTAATTGGTGGGACCACACCTATGGGTACCAAGTGTACATGTGAAATTTACTAGGTGTAAAATATAAATGTCTTAACACAATAACTAAGAAAATGCTGTGAAGGCTGTGTTAACCAGTTTGATGAAAATATTTCAAATTATATACAAAACCAGTACATTGTACCCCATGATTGCATTAATGTACACAGCTAATAAAAAAAATAAAATGGTCAGTCTGGCTATAGTATAAGATGATGAGGTCAAGACTGAGAGTAAAGATAGAAGTAAGAAGTTGTTTCAGACATTCAGATGCAAGAATGGAGGCTTTGTTTTAAAAATCAAGAGGCAGTTTGGGTATGAAGGAACGAAATTGGGAGTCAACATAGATTGATGAAACTATACATGAGTGGTTGAGATAGCACAGGGAGTGTATGAATGTATGGAGACAATAAGATCAAGGACAGACTCAAGAGAAACTTTCATCTTTAAGGGCCTAGCAGAAAAAATAACTGGTGAAGGAAACAAGAGGTATCAGAAAATAGATATACCAGGAGAGTGTGGTGTCACAGAACCTAGGGAATAGATTATTTTAAAAAGTCATGTTGTTAAGTGGGATTGTTTACTCTTTGGAGCCTTCTTCCTCTTCTGGGATGTTTGAACATATGAGTTATAGGCATAATAGTCCCATAATTCTGTCCATGAATGTTCTTCTTTCTCTCTCTGATCATTAGATAAATGCAAATCAAAACCACCCTGAGATATTACCTAACCTCAGTGAGAATAGCCCACATCACAAAATCTCAAAGCTTCAGATGCTGGTGAGGATGTGGAGAGTAGGGAACACTTTTACACTGCTGGTGGGGCTGCAAAATAATACAACCTTTTTGGAAGGAAGTATGGAGAATCCTCAAAGAACTCAAATTAGACATCTCATTTGATCCTGCAATCCTATTAGTAGGAATCTACCTAGAAGAAAAAAATCATTTTTTGTAAGGACATTAGCACTATACTGTTTATTGCAGCTCATTTTACAATTGTCAAAACATGGAAACAACCTAAACGCCCACCAATCCAGGAATGGATTAATAAGCTGTGGTATACATACACTGTGGAATACTATTCAGCCATTAAAAAGATGGAGACTTTACATCTTTTGTATTAACCTGGATGGAGGTGGAACACATTCTTCTTAGTAAAGCATTGCAAGAATGGAGAAGCAAGGATCCAATGTACTCAAATCTAATATGAAGGCAGTAGATGATCTAATATAGGGTTAGGGGGATAACAGATGGGTAAGGGGAAGAGGAAGGGGGATGGGGGTCATGGTGTATGGTACACCTCTTGGGGGAGGGATACAATTACAAGATGCAATCAGTGTAACCTAATTCTTTGTACCATCAATGAATCCCAAACAATAAAAAAAATCATGTTGTTAAAAGCTTACATATGTAAAGAGCCAAAAATCTCTCTGTTGAATATTTAATAACCAAGAGATTTTTGTTGGAGTAGGCAGTGTCAATGGACCATAGTAGGAAAAGTTATGTTGTGGTAAGTTGATGAGTAAAAGAAAAGTGAAGAAGTGAATAGAACAATTATAAGGAGCTCTTTCAAGACACTATGCTTCAAGAGAAAGGAGAGAGGGCAGTAAAGCTGCAAAGAGACACAGGCTCAAGAAAAGTGTTTTTGTTTTATTGCTAGTTTTAAGGTAACCATAGAAAGGGAGAAGTAGGAGATCCAGAGAAAACAGAAGGAGGGATTTTTGTCAGGGAACAAGCAGAAATGGAATCCAGGGTATAGGTGGAGAGATTAACTTTAGACATTAGGGACAACACCTCTTCACCTATCACTGGGGGAAAATAGGGAGGATAGCCATGGTGACAGCTCAGTTCCCAAACCTGGTAGTGATCAGTTAAGGGAGTTCACATCTCTTGTCTAATTATTGTCTTTTTGCAGTAGGAGGTGAGATCATCTGTTGAGATGACTGGGGTGATTGAGGTTGGAAATCTGGGGAGAATGGAGATTCTTTGAAATGGCTGCTATAAAGTGTTGAGAGAGCTGATGTTGGAAACTTAAAAGGCTTCCTTTTCAACTTGGGGAATATAATATCTTGCTCACAATTGGGCGGTTAAATGAGATGATATATGGTAAGTTATATATGGTTGGTCCTCCTTCCTTCAGTTTGATCTATTCAGTTTCTCTTAGTTTCCTCCAAGGCTCTTGCTTTCATTCTTTTTCTGCCCCTGGTGGTTTTACATAACACTGTAATACTATCTGGACTAATATGGCCTGGCCCCTTATGTATCCCCTTCAGGTTCTTTCCTTGTAGGACAATTCCTCACCTCTCTCCTGAGTTCATCTTTGGAACCCAAATGATATTGAGTCCAGGAAAATTCCTAAGTGTTTTGTGATTCACCAAAGCTTATTCACAAGTGAAATTCTAATAATGGTCCTGGGTTCTAATTAATAGTATAATTCTATGAAAATAATTGACTGGATTAGAGGATCGGATTTACCCATTTATAATATTAACAAGCTGAAAGTCTAAGATGTTTGTGTTTCTAGCATGCAAAATGAAGTAGCTATTGTATCTTTTGGATCTGTCATGCCAGCCTGCATCTTAGCTTAATCTATCTTAAAACAAAACAAAATAAAACCCTCTCTATTGTAACAAAACAAAACTGATCTCCTCCACAATTTGCAAAAACTTGCCATTTGTCTAGTGCCCTTTTCCCCTCCTAGAGCTCATGGCTTCAGCTCATGATCTTCTTTCCAGGCTACACAACTGGAATTCTGGGGTCTTGACTCCGATTATCCATGTACATAATCAGGGAACTTGGGGAACCCATTTTAACTTCTCCCAACTCTTTGTCCTCATTTATTATCCTGGGCAAACTTTTCTCACCTTTCCCCCGCAAGGATGCACCCGTGTTCTGCTCCTTTTACCCATAGCCAGTTCCAGGTGAATCAAACAAACCTGAACACTTTGTAAAGTGGGTGACAGAGTAAAAAGGCCTACAGTAGATCATTACTGAACACCATGGAGAAACTAGCTCCATCTTCAATAAATAATAAGCACATCTCAGTGGCTGATCCCGAACTATATTTTATGAAATCGATCATGCGTACATCAAACCTTAAAACTCCTACAACCTGTAACCTTGACTGCATTTTTAGGGGTATCTACTATGTATTTTAATCTGATTCTTAAGGCAATGGAGCCTGATCAGTGCTCACTGCATAGGAAATTGTGTGAAAGTCTACTGTAACTTCAAAAGTACACATGGAATATGTTTTTGAAGCCTGGCAGAGGGTGCATGTAGACACCCCAGAAACATCATCAGCTCTCTATCCTAGTGAAGTCTGTTTGAAAGAAACTGAGGATGCAGGTACAAAATGGCTAAGTGATTTTTTTTCTGACCAACAGAGCTGCTCGTTAGCAACTTGAAAGGATGCCTAGATCCAAAATAGTATTAAACAAGTGTTTCTTCAATATGAGATCATTATGTTTCTCTTCTAAATCCAAATACTAATTGCAACCTTGCTGTGAGCATACAGTATTAAGGCCATCATAGCCATGGCAACAGAATGCAACATGAAGTGGAATCCTATCATCTGCACAGCGTTGTTAGTGGTTTGGGTGCCGAGGAGGAGCACTTCCTTACAACATCACTAATGTCCAACTCCAAAGAGGGGATCGCATTGCATACCTTCAGGCAAATTTTGCCACCCAGGTTCTGTTATCTTTGAACATTCTGTCTATCTCTATAATTAATTTCAATACAGGATGGCTTGTTAATCCATAGACAAAAATACAAGCACAAATTAAAATTTCAACAGGCACTTTACAATGGCCATTTACATTTCAAAATTAAACCCATAATAAAAACTTTTGTGTACTTATAATTGGACTGATTTTTAACACCCAATGATAAACATCTATGTAAATAGCCTCCCAAAGATTTTACACTCAAGAGAAAAAGGCACTTTAAATGAGCTGCTTAAAGTCACCTTCTCTGCTTTGCATGATAATTGTAATGCAAAATAATAAACAGCACAGGGCACCAGAGTACAACACTTTTAGGATGATAGGGTGCCATTTATATGAAGATAATTAGGCATTTAAAACCTACCAATACCAATTTAAAAACCTACCAATTAAAAAAAAAAAACACCAGTGTGCTTACAGTAAACTCATTGAAATAAATTTCCATTCGCCTTTGCTGTGCTTTCATTGCAAATAACGGCCACAGCTTGTGGCAGCCCCCAAGGACTCTGTTTTTGTGTGTAGGAAGTGAGGTGCAGATTAAGAGTTCATAACCCAACCTATCTTTCTGTAAAAACAAAGAGTAGTTTGTAGAGATTTGCTGTAAATACGTGAACCATATGCCATTGTTAAAAGAAAGGAAACAGTTGTGTTGGCGGAAAGACTTGTTACTATTCGGAAGATGAGGCATGTAAAGATAATGTGCTGGGAAGAGCCAAAGGGCGGATGGACCGGGCGGTCAACATTCAGGGGCAAATGCATTGGGCTTGGCCTTCATAGTGAATGGAACAAAATTCACCTCCTCAAGAATTTACCTGAAAATGGACCATGAAATTCACATGAGAGCAAGCAATGAAGAGGTCCTGTAGCTTTGTCAGATATGTAACACCTGATACATCATTCAGAAAATTTAAATATTTGAGCAAGAAAGAAACTTCTAGCAGATAGATTGGCCAATTTATTTTAACTGTTCTTGTGCCATGTTTATTCATTAATTCACTCATTATTCATTTATCCACCATTTATTAGTCACCTGCCTTGGGTTAGGCATGATACTAGATGCTGGCAATTGAAATATGAATTCAACTCAAAGGAATGAAACCTATCTACAAACAAGTAATTTTGATAAAATAGGGGCAAACTTATCAGTTCTACACATGTACCAAGTGCAATGGAAACCGAAGAAAAATGACTTAAATTTGCTGTTACAAAGAAAGATTTTGTGATAATAGGTAGTGTTTGTTGTTGTTTGTTTGAGGTTTGTTGTTGTTTGTTTGTTTTTGAGATAGAGTCTCATTTTGTCACTCTAGATAGCATGCCCTAGCAACCTTGAACGCTAGGGCTCAAGAGATCCTCCTGCCTCAGTCCTGAGTAGCTGGACTACAGGTGCCCACTACAAGGGCTGGCTAGTCTTTCTATTTTTAGCAGAGATAGGGTTTCACTGTTGATTAGGTTGGTTTTGAGCTCATGCAGTCCACCTGCCTTGACCTCTCAGAATGCTAGGATTATAGGCATGAGCCACCATCCCCATCTGATAATAGGTGTTTAAGAATAAACATGTGTTTGTTGGAGAATAGAGATAGAGTTAAGTTAGATGGAGAAGGTCTGGGAGGGATCTCAGAAGGTGTAGACATCAAGACATTGGATTTTGTTGCTTGTAAGTACTTATGTCTAAAACACAGGGTATTTGTCTAGAGTATATATTGTGTTTATCATTACATAAAATCTCATTTCTTCAGTTTTTCATACAAGTTTAGGGGGTAAAATTATTGACTTAAATAATGTAAATCCCTGGAGAATTATTTCAGGCTTAGCTGAATTTTCATGCTCAGAAGAAATCCGTCTCTATCACTGGAATTTGCAGTCTTGATTCCATTCTTAGATTTACACTCTATGAGCCTTGCAAACCCAGTAGAAATTTTAATTTATATAAGGAATGATTTTTCTTAAAGGAAAAAATGGAGTATTTTCCAAGAATTTTTCACCAACATCTTAGAACCATTTCTTGAGTAATCAAAGTTGTGGTATATATACAAGCCCCACCCCCAGAATAGTCAGGATTCTTCATTATGTATTTGGTTGAATTTGTGAATTAGCTCATTCGATAGATGTCTATTAAATGCTGACTGTGTGTCAGGCACTGTTACAGTGATCTGTGTTTATATCTCTGACATGTTTTTATTTTTTGAACCTTTGTACATTTTTTATTGCCTATGAAGTTAACGTTTCCCAAAATTTGAAATACATAATTCTGAGAAGACTGAGGTTGTTTTAGACCCAGAAATAAAAGATGTTGAATGACTTAATAAGAAAAGAGCAAACAATTTCATTTATAAGTGGGAAAGAAACTTCTTTGAAGATGGCAGACAAATGGCCAACAGATGATGAAAAAAGGCTCATCATCTCTAATCATCAGAGAAATGCAAATCAAAACCACTCTGAGATACTGCCTAACTCCATTGATAACTCGAGCCCATATCCCAAAGTCCCAAATCTACAGATCGTAGCATGGATGCGGAGAGAAGGGAACACTTTTACGCTGCTGATAGGATTGCAAACTAATACAACCTTTATGCAAAGAAGTATGGAGAATTCCCAAAGAACTAAAAGTCAGCCTTCCATTTGATCCTGCAATCTCATTACTAGATATCTCCCCCAGAAGAACAAAAATCATTTTACCACAAGGATATTTGCACCAGAAAGTTTATTGCAGCTTAGTTCATAATTGCTAAGTTGTGGAAGCTGCCCAAATGCCCCCTCAACCCATGAATAGATTAATAAACTGTGGTATATGTATACCATGCAGTACTATTTGGCCACAAGAAAAGACGAAAACTTTACATGTTTTGTGTTTACGGAATAGAGTTGAAACACATTCTTCCTAGCAAAGTATTCCAAGAATGGAGAAAAAATTCCAGTGTTCTCAATATTAATATGAAATTACTATATAAACAACTGCACAACCAAATGAAAGATAAAATACAAATATAGTTTAGCAAGGGGGGAGGGGAGGAGGGACAAGGGAAGGCAATTGGTGGGATCTCACCTAATATGCACCATGTGAGGGTGTTCAACATGCCCTGTGGGTGAAGAGCTCAACAGCAACTTGAACTTTACCTTAGAAATGAAAACAATGTAACCTAAACACTTGTACCCTCATATTAATTTGAAATTTAAAGAAAAGGAAAAATAATACTCAATCTTACTGGTATTGAAACTGGGAAAGTGTAAATCAGACCTATCACATAGGCAAACCTTCCTTCATCTAGTAATAACTAGTGTTGGAGAAGATGTAGGGAGAAGGAAGCCAAGTGTAATATACCAGCAGGGGCAATGTCGATTGGTACATCCACTCAGCGAACAATTTGACAATAACCAAAAAAATTTTAAATGTATGTTAAAAAAAAAAAAAAGAAGAGAAAAGGTGTTGAATGAAGCAGTGTGAATGTTACTTCCTTTTTAGGTCTCTTCCCATCTTTCCAATCATGTCAACAGAAAATCTGCCCAGTACCTGAGTGTCTCTAACACCCTTTGAAGGAAAATAATCAGACTTAGTTCAGAGTTTCTGGTAGGCTCCATAGCCAGCCAAAATATAATGACTCTTTTGTTTATTTTATAAACTTTTAATTATACAATTTGATTTACTTTTAGTATGATTAAGTTTGTAAAATTTTTTACATACAATAATTTTATTTTAATTTGTAGAATCGTATTCTATTAAAGTCAAAATGCTGATTATCTCCAGTTACAATAAATTTCTTCTTATGTACAATTGTGTAAGTAATATATGGAAACCATTTTTTAAAAGATCCAAAATAATCTGCTTGGTGACATGTGAACAGGGTATAAATTATGAGGTCAATATGTAAATAACTGAAATTTAGGCCATCCCTTGACAGAACATGAGCTCCTTGCATTTCCCACCTATGGGAATGACTCTTCTTTTTCGCCACTAAGTCTCATGTTAGATATTGGTTTAAATAGTGTTTTTCAGCCTTTTTCATCTCATGGCACACTTGAACCTGTAGTTAAACTTCCATGGCACACTTAAATTACGTTGATTAAAAAAGAAAAAGATTTAAAAAATGAATATGTTTACTTTGCTTTGAACTTCTTTCAAAGATAATTTAATTAATGATCTTTAAAATTTTTCGTGGCACACCTAAGATCTTCTCATGGCACACTAGTTGAAAATCACCGGTTTAAGAGCTTTGCTTGGCTCCTTCCTTCCTTCCTTCTTTCCTTCCTTCCTTCCTTCCTTCCTTCCTTCCTTCTTTCCTTCCTTCCCTCCTGCTCTCCCTTCCTCCCTCCTTCCTTCTCTCCTACTTCCCCTCCCTCCTTCCTTCCCTCCCTCTCTCCCTTCTTCCCTTCTTCCCTCCTTCCTTCCTTCCCTCTCTCCCTTACTCCCTCCTTCCTTCCCTCCCTCTCTCCCTTACTCCCTCCTTCCTTCTCTCCTACTTCCCTGCCCCCTTTCCGTCCCCCTCCTCCTCCCTTCATTCCTTCTTTCTTTTGCCACATAGAGACACATCCTTGCATTTCTAGCTAACTAGGAGTTATAGAAACACAACTTTCTCCTTTTATAATCCAACTATAATTTTTGCCTTTACTGCAGGTGTAAGTTGTTGTGTTTATGTCTAATACAGACATAAGACACCAGACCCAAGACACTGAGGGGATTTAAATTGGTAGTAGAAACTTCATTTTCGACATAGCAAGTTAGATTGCATTTAGCTGCCTCCTCCTTGATCATCTTAAACTAAACTTTCTATGTGGCAAAGCCAAACTTACCTGACAAATATTTATGAAATAAAATTTTTCTCAGACAGCCACTCAGATCTACAGCAAGAGGTTAACAGTTCCTCACTTTTGAAAGATTAGAATTTTTAAAGCTAGACTAAAATTTGCATTATTATCAAATGCACTTGATATTTTATAGATTGTCGGTAATTGTTCAGAGACTAAATGACTTGGAACAATATTGTGGCTCTGACGTATTTTAAAGATTGATTTGCATAAATTATCAATTGCTTAGTATGTTTAGTCATATTAGGTAAGGAAGGGTGAAATTCTTATTCCTTGTTATTTTTGGATTAACATATATGAGATTCAGTCAGAATTTATGCTTCTTAACTTTTTTTTTTTAAGACAGAATCTCACTCCGTCCCTCTGGTAGAGTGCCATGGCCTCAGCCTAGCTCACGGCAATGTCAAATTCCTAAGTTAAAACCATCTTCCTGTCTCAGCCTCCCGAGTAGCTGGGACTATAGGTGCCTGCCACCACACCTGGTTAGTTTTTCTATTTTTAGCAGAGATAAGGTCTTGCTCTTGCTCAGGCTGGTCTCAAACTCCTGAGCTCAGGCAATCCACCCACCTCAATCTCCCAGAGTGCTAGGATTACAAGCGTGAGTCCCTGCACCTGGCTTATGCTTCCTAATTTTAATTTTCTTTTGCCATTATTAACAGTTGGTAGAACAAAGCAATGAGTTTTGTCTTAGTAAAACTGGTTTAAAGGTATTTTTAGGCTATTGGTTTAGCGATACAAGTTTATCAGCAGCTCCTGGAAAGAATTTGAAATTTGGAAGACTAATTGTAGGAAACAGAAGAAACAGGAAAAGTGAATAGGTTCCCTCAAAGCGAGAAGAAGACGGGAACAGGCTCAAAGTGCCTAGCGGCATCAAATAAATGGCTAGAAGTTCATTAGGACATTTCATAATTAAAACAAATAGAAGTCATCATACACAGGAAAATGGCCTTTATTTTCCTACAAGCTTCTTTGTCTCTTTTAAATACACAGACATGCAGGCCTTTAACTAAGGGGGGGGGGACCACTTTGAAGGTGAGAGAAAGTGGCTTTTTGCGTCACTGTGCATCCTTATATCCTTTGCTTGTCCTTTTTGTTATCGCCAAAATTCATGCATAGCATGTAACAAATCCTATATCAGAAATAAAGAGCTATAAATCTCGACATGCTAAGAAAAACCCTGAACTATTTCTTCTCCCCCAAATATTTGGATCTTAACAATGCTGTAAATATTAAATTAGCAGAAGTAATACATTGATTCTACCCGGATTTGCTTTAATTATTTTTACATATCTTTATAATTATATTCCAAAAGAGGAAAATAAAGGACAAATTAGAAGTGGAGTTTTATTACAATGTTAATCATAGTTGATATTTAATTGAGATCACAACTTTAATCTTATCTTTCTCCCACAAATGGCTCCTCTTTATTCTTATTATCTTGTTTTCAGTACAGAATTATCACCCACTGGTTTTCAATTACAAAGATGCCTGTATTGATTCTCCTCTTGATTTTAGCTCCCAACTGAAAAATTACTCATTTAGGCCTACCAAGCTATATTCTGTAGCTGGTGTAAGCTCTTATAAAAAATCATGTCGACTCAAAATACAGAAAGATAAAACTCATAAACAGTACTGTTCAGTTATATGAAGCTATTGGGAAACAGACTTTAAATTATTTTAACTCGATTCACTATTAAAATGTAAGAAGACAAATAGTAATCAAAAATGTCATCACCATATGGAGGAAAACTTGATGTCAGTCACAGCATTTATAAAGAACAGGTGGCGCTTAAGCAATCAAAAGCCCCTTATGGAATTATACAAATGTAACCTAAATTCCATAGATCTGTGGCAAAGTGATGTACATAAATTAGACAAAAGATCTTTTATTAACACATACATTCTAAATTGTTTGACTATCATTTCCAAAGTTTCGGAAGAAATGAAAATATTCTCCCTACATCACATTGTTGACTTCCACATTTTCTAAGGAAATCATTGCATCCTTTGTTTCTTATCAGAGACTGTGCACGTCAGTTATTTCAAGGGGGGAAATCTATGTCTCTGAAACTACTCTAAATGTTCTAATATTCTCAAGGGGCTGGCCGCAGGCAGCAGGAAGGAATGGGTACCCGGGTAATCTGGTCTTGAAGACCATCACCTGAGTCATTAGAGTCCGAGTCTTCAGGCTTCCTAAAGGGCCCCACTATTCAGCCAAAGTATCTGCTGTACAAAAAGCTGTTCTGAATCCCCCAGGTCTGTGAGCAGCGCTGGTTCTTCATAGGGTACAAATCTTAAACCAGAGCCAAATTTTCTGAACTATAATTTTACACAAGTAGTAGTATCCCACTTGGGGGATAAAGAAAGCAGTTTAGAGCAAGTGAAAACATTGAAGCCAAACCATAACTGTCAAATGTTTTGAGGAAGAAGGGATTGATGTTTCAGCCCACATAGTTGTACTATTCTTGTAATAAAACCTCCTTACACTTTGACATTCCCAAGTAGTGTTGATGGTCGTGGCCATTGATAGTTGGAAGAGAACTCATTTTGAAAACCCATCCTGGCCTTGTAGTTCATTTGGAGTTTTCTATCTGACTTGAGGAGAGCAATTAGTGGCTGCAGATTTTCTGCTGTTAATAGGTGAGCCTCTTAATTACCTCTGAAAGGCAGTGCCCCTTTTTCTGAGTTCTTCCATATTAATCTAATTTCTGGAATTGACTGAGTAGTGTGAAGTCCCAGATGGCGGACTAGAATGCTACCAACTCCGTTTGTTTCGCGTTTTCATTCAGAATTCACAGGAATGGTGATTTTCCACTAATGTTTTTTTCTTTAATATGAGAAGAAACTCAAGGTTAAATTTCTGAAGACAATAAATGGAGTCTTTCTCAACTGCACAGATATACAAGCAGAACTCAGGCATAGAGAGCAGAACTAAGCTGCTTCTATTATTTCATGCATTTTATTGCTTTTATGGCTTTCTTTTTAGACTATGTTAAAAATACGATAGGTGTTTTTGAACTACCTGATTTCTTGATGCCTTCTCTGTGCTTAAATTATGAGGTACACGATCACTGGTTTATTAGGCAGGTAGTAGCTCTAAAAGTTGGAGATTCAAAGTGACTTTCCACATAGGAAATCACCTTAATCCGAAGGCACAACTTAATAAACATTAACATTTTCATAGGCTGATTTTGACAGCCCTTATTCTATGGTTCTCTACCTGGCTCAGGGTGCATGTTCAAACCTCCGCTAAATTCCTGCGAGTCCCTTGAGCAAAAACCAGAACAGCACTTGCTTATGTTTCTGTCGCTGATCCTGTACGTCACAGCACCTGCCATGAGAGAAACCCAGTAAATATCTGCTCAGCCCATCCGAGCTTCATAAAAGGCAGGATGAATCCATGTATGTTACATTCGCCTCTTGATATTTTCTCTAGGGCATTATTTTAAAAATTTTTCAAATTGGGTTACGACTATTCCCCTGACAATGAACGGATTTGTTCATGATTTGGGGTTACCATTGGATATCAGTATTTATGCTAAACAGCCTTGCATCACAAATGATTTTATTCCCACTTCTTGATTTACTTATTTAAGGCGAGTCAGTGTGTTAGCATTAGCATTATTTTTCGAGCCCTTAAAATGAGTATACCACCTTCTATCTAATATAGGATGTGAGGGGGCAAGGGGCTGTTTCTCAATTATATCAAGCATCTTTAAATCCCATTCAGGGTGAAGGAAAGAATTGTTTTCTATTTTTTCCAGAATATTCTAGGGCACACTGTGAGTTGTTAACGTATAAATAAATAATATGTAAATGTAAAATATGTAAACAGATAGCTACACTGGGGAAATAGGAAACAGGAGTATGCATTCTCCCGCTGAAACATACAATAACAAAAGTAGTACTAATAATTGTTAATGTGTATTTAGCGCTGCCAGTTGTTCGGAATGCGCTGTGCTAAGTCCTTTTTGTGCAATTGCCCACTGAATTCCATCAATCCTTTTATGCTGTAGGCATTCTTGGTGTCCCTTTTTTTTCAGATAAAAACACTGAGGTTCACAGAGATTAAATAACAAGTCCAAGGTGATAGGTGATAAGTAGCAGAATAAGGATTCAAACCCAAGTACATCTCACCCAAAGCCTTAATCCTTTATTTTGCTATATGGTTCCTGTATTTGTGTGTGAAGTTGCTGAAAACACATTAACATGACCAGTGGGGGGCCCATTTCTAATCAAAGATACCAGTGTTTGTTTCTTGCGTTAAATCTTTTCCTCCTTCTTCACCCATAAACACAGGGCAGTCCCAGCCACTCAACTGCCAGCGAAATTTCAAACAAAATCTTTTCTCTGGAAATGTGCACGGAGGTTAGAGATTTGAGTGTCACCCTCACGGGCTCATCTAGGGTATAGAGCTGGTGCCCTCTTATAAGAAGGGAGAAGAATTTGAAACCATCTGCAAAGTAACCTCTTTCTGGTAATCAGAGGATCTTCCCCCACTGGGTTCAAAGGGCTTCCCTCTTCTTTGTTGTGCAATTTCTAAAGCATTGTGCAATACATAAAGAAAAGACCAAGAACATCTCATTGCCTTGGAAACTGCTATGGAATTTGACAGACTGTAGGTTGTTCAGAGCAAATGTTCTGTTGCTGCACGGAGACCATGCAGTAGCAGTGACTGGCAAAGTGGCTGAATGCTCATCTGCTAATCTTGATGTCAACTTAACTTGTCATCCCTGCCCTGAGGATAAGGCGGGAAGTTTCTCTTGTTTTCTTTCTTTAAATAAAGACATTTGAATTATTTCATTTCCAACTGTCAATGACGAGATACAAAGCTAAGGGATATAGACAAAACAGCAGCTTTCTGGGGGTAGTTATCCATAGCTGATGGAGATGAACATTTGCAACCTATATTTTTATTAAATGAATTCTAACAGCATAATCTTAGGAAACTATACTGCTTCTTTTTAAAAATAATTGTGACTCTCAGGCTGCATCTCTAGCAGCCAAAGGTAAGGGGAAAACCTTCTGGATTCAGAGAATGCCACTCACGGTGGGCCTTTCTAATGAAATGTCTGGGGAAACAAAACTCTGTCTAGAAGAGGAGGAAAAAAGAAATTAAGAAACAAAGGTAGGGAGTCAGTCCTTGGGAGCCATCTCCCAAGAAGCAAATGTGACTCTGGCTAGTTGTAGCATTCTATTTATTTGTTTGTTGGTAGAAACAGTGAGAATAAAAATAAAAGTGATCCTTTTGTGATCCCGTTTGGCCGTGACAGATTCCTTCAGCATTGCCATAGTAACTGAAAGAAGTGCATTTATGAATAGACTTAGATTTCTAAGGCTTGAGTTTCATGCCAAGAAGAGAACACAGGGTGGGGAAAACAGGGTAAAGTCAAGGCAAAGGAAAAGAAAACAGATTAAGGTGTTGATTTCCACGCTCTTTCCTGTGCAGGCATATAGCAGGTCCAGGCAATCTCACCTTGTTGGGACTCCTAAGATTTTTGAGACATTGAAATTAGGCCTTTGTCAGCAAGTTTAGACAATTTCTTTAATTCCCATTAATGCCAAGAAAGGGGAAACAGCCCTCTGGATTACCAGCAGTTATGCATCGAAGGAAGGAGAAGCTCTCTGATATGGTTAGATAAGGACCTGGAACACGGTTAGGAAACACGAATGGACACTGGGCTGGGCAGGTAACTTTCACACTTGATAAGTGAAATGACTTAAGGAAAGAAAAGTCACCCAGCCATCTTGTCCTCCTTTTCATTTTGCTGAGTATCTTGGGAAATACTTCCCTGAATAGTAATAATAAACAGAATGAAAGAGAGGTGATAGATGGTGGTCCATTATAATTCTGTTGGAGACCACAGAGATTGATAGGAAGAAGGCACAAGGCAGCGAGCCTCCCTAAGGTACATGACGATCATGCAATCCCAGTTGGTTTCCGGCAAGAAGTAATACACCGTGTAAGCTCCGTGTTGCCTGATCTTGCTGTTTTTCAAGAGAAGCTGACATCTTTTGATATTTTTCTTATGCTTGAGGATTTTAAAATACCATTAGGCCAAACACTCAGCAATTATATTTAGCTCATAAATCACCAGCTTGTGACTTCTGGAGTCTAACCACAGTCATGTCTCTGGAGCCAGAGCCAGTGGTGCCTGCCAAGGAAGTGGCCAGTGAGATTCCGGAGGTGGAGATGGGCAGTAGGTATGATGGCGAAGGGAGAATTCTGACCACACTGAGACCCAGACACTACCAGTCTCAAAGGTTTGGGGTAGAAAGCAGATGCTTTGGTTTTCATACTTCAATATGCAATGAGTATTTGTTCAATGCTTGCTCTGGGTCAGAAAATGGGGTCTCTTGTTTAATCTTTTGATTTGTAATATAATTTTTATGAAAAAATAATAAGCAGATATTATATAAATTCACACATATAAGGTTATAGGGAGTATTACATAAAATTTGAAGAACAGCAACAAAATGAACATCTATCTGTCCACCTCCTGGTTTAAGAGACAGACCTTTATGAGGATTTTGGAGTTCTTTGTATGTTCTTCCCAAATCACATTTTTCTTTCATGCCTTGATGCCATGGTTTGAATGTGTCCCTTCCAAAATTCAGGTGTTGAAACTTAATGGTCAGTGTGATGGTAGTAGGAGATAAGGCCTTGAGGAGTTGATTGGGCCGTAAGAACTCCTCCCCTTCTGAATGGGATTAGGGCCCCTATCACAACAGCTTTCCAGGGTGTTAAACTCACTTACTCTGCTGCCTTCCGCTATGGGAGGGCACAGAGTTTCCCCCTTTGGAAAAAACAGCAATGAGATGCCAGGAAGCACAGGGCGGCTGAACCTGCTCACACCTTAATCTTGGATATCCCAGCCTCCAGAAATGTGGAAAATAAGTTTCTGCTTTTTATAAATTACCTAGTCTCAGGTGTTCTGTTAGAGCTGCACAGAATAGACTAAGGCCTTAGATATAATAACTCTTCTGAACTTTGTATAAATAACTCTCTTGTTTTTTGAATGTTTTTTGCAGTTTTAATAGTTTTGTCTAGTTCATATTTGTTTATAAATAGTTAATTCTACTATAATTGTATGTATATAAAATATATAAACTGGAGTGAATGTGTGTGTGTGTGTGTGTGTGTGTGTATGTAGTATATATTGTATTATAGTTTGAGTATCCCTTGACCAGAAATGTTTTGGATTTCATATATGTTTTTAAATTTTGGAATATTTTCATACATAATGAGATATTTTATGTATGATGTCTTGGGTGCCCAAGGCTAAACACAAAATCATGCCTGAAGGTAACTTTATGAAATATCTTAGATAATTTTGTACACCTGTCACGTAAGTCCAGGTGTGAAATTTTCTACTTGTGGCATTATGTCATTGCTCAAAAAGTTTCAGATTTTGGAGCATTTTAGATTTAAGACGTTCAGATTAGGAATGTTCAACCTGTGTGCAGTATACATTATATGCATATATTTGCTTATAGTTCCTTTTATAGGTGTATAGTTTTCCAATATTTAAATTCTATATTCTATATAAATGGAATCACAATTTATCAATATATATTTTTCGAACTTGCTCTTTTTTATTCAACAGTATTTTTACGATTATCCACACTGATGTTAACAGCGATATTTAACATAGTATCATTGGCATGTACTTCAATTTGTTTTTCCAAGTGGTTGTACCAACATACACTTCCACCAGCTATCTGTGACCATTACCATCGATCCACACACCTCTGAATCCTTTTGTCAGCATTTTTGACAATGCAATGGATATGAAGTAGAATCTTATTATGAGTTTAATATGTAAGTCTCTGAGTAATAAAGAAGTCAAATGTCTGATCCTATGTTTATGGCCCCCACACATTTACTTTTCTGTGAAATTCTTCAGATCATTGCCAGTTTTTTAAAACATTTGTATATCTTTTTCTGATTCATAGAGCTGTTTATATTCTGGATATTCATTTGTCAGTTACATGGATTGCAAGTACCTGTTCCCAGTCTGAAGCTTATATTTTCACTTTATGATGTCTTTTGATGAATATAAATTTTTTTTTGATTATTCAAGACCTTTTTATTAGGGATTTCCAGGGAGACATATTCACATAAGGCAAAACATGAGAAGGTAACAGTTTCATGTTTCAATTAAACAGGCAGTCTTGGCTCTGCAAGGCCAAGGCACCAGCCACATACACCTGAGCTGGCAGGTTTGAATCCAGCCCGAGCCTGCCAAACAACAATGATGGCTGCAACCAAAAAATAGCCGGGCATTGTGGCGGGCACCTGTAATGTAGTCCCAGCTACTTGGGAGGTGGAGATGAATATAAATTCTTCATCGTAGTTTTTATATTTAAATTTATCAATCTTTTCCCTTATGGTTTTTGGTTTGTATGTCTTATTAAGAAATCCTTCCTAATCCTGAGAGATTTTCTCTAATTTTCTTCTAAACATTTAAATTTTTTTTCCCTCACATAAGATCTTAAATCATATGGATTTGATTTCTGGATATAATATGAGGTCAAAATAATTTCTTTTTCTTATTTGGATAGCCATTTATCTCTGTATAATTTTTTTGTTTTGTTTTATTGAGACAGAGTCTCAACATGTCGCCCTCAGTAGAGTGCTATAGCATCACAGCTCACCTCCAACTCTTGGGCTTAAGTTTTATTCTCTTGCCTCCGCCTCCCAAGTAGCTGGGACTACAGGCACCTGCCAAAACACCCAGCTATTTTTTCTTGCAGTTGTTTAGTTGGCCCAGGCCAGGTTTGAACCTGCCACCCTCTGTGTATGTGACTGGTGCTACGGGTACTGAGCCACTCTCTGTATAATTTTTTAGTTTATTCTTTCCACCCATGTCAAGAATTTGGCTTTCTCAGATTTCCGTACATCTATAAGTCTGTTTTTTTCTGTTCTGCTTGGCTACCCTTTTGTTGATGATGTGCTGATTGATACTATAGGTGTATAACAGGTTTTGATTTCTGATAGAAAAAGGAATTTTAAAAGTGTTGGTTATTCTTGGCTTTTTTTTCTTAAAAGTTTTAGAAATAGTTCGTCAAAGTTCGTGATTGCAGTAATACTAAATTCATATAACAAATAACATAATGATGTTCAATATTAAATATTCCTACCTGGGAATATCATGTGTCTCTGCATTTATTTAGATCTTTAATGTCTTTGAATAGAATTTAAATTTTATCTACTTGAAATTCTTGGCCATCTTACTCAGATCTTAGATTCATCCTTCAATGAGACTATTTTAAGTAGTTTGTTTTGCTGTCTTTCTTTTTTTTGAGACAGAGTCTCACTCAGTCACCTTGGGTGGAGTGCCATGGTGTCACAGCTCACAGCAATCTCAAACTCTCAGGCACAAATGATCCTTTTGCCTCAACTTCCTGAGTAGCTGGAACTACAGGTACCTGTGACAAATCACAGCTACTTATTTTTCTATTTTTTAGTAGAGACAGTCTCAATTTGTTCAGGCTAATCTCGAACTCCTGAACTTGGACCATCCACCCACCTTGGCCTCCCAGAGTGCTAGGCTCACATTACAGTGTGAGCCACCACCCCTGGCCATAGTAGTTTCTTATATTGTTGCATTTTCTAGGTATTTTTGCATGATTTATGGCGAGACAATTGACTTTTTTTTGAGACAGGATGTTGCTCTGTTGCCTGGGGTGGTGTGCAATGGCATCATCATAGCTCACTGCAACCTCAAACTCCTGGGCTCAAACAATTTTCCTGCCTTAGCCTCCTGTATAGCTGGGACTACAGCACCTGCTACCACACCTGGTGAATTTTTCTATTTTTCACAGAGATGGATTCTTGCTCTTACACAGTCTGATCTTTAGTTCAAACATTCCCCACTCCTACCTCACTCCCCCTTCTCAGCCTCTCAAACTGCTAGGATTTCAGATGTGAAGTAATTGGCTCTTACGTGTTAGTTTTATATCTGGCAAATTTGCTAAACTCTTTTCTTAATTCTAATAAATTGTCCATGGAGTCTTTTAGGGCTTTTAAGTAGATGATCAAATTCCTTTGTGATTAGCAGTTATTTTCCTTGATAATTTGAATTATTTTTCTTGTCTTACTTGCTGATCAGGGACTCTAGCATAATACTGGATAAAAGATATTTTAAAACATCTTTTCAATGAATAAATTTTTGTCAGCTTTTTTTCCTATTGTATTTGAAAATTATTTTGTTAATTTTTGCTTCTATACATTCTTTGCATTTTGCTTTCTTTGGGTATATTTTGCCTTTGTTTTTCTACTTTCTTAGTAAAATGCTGAACTTATTCATTGCAGCTTTGCTGTTTTCTAATAATACATGTTAAAGACGGTATACTTCCCTTTGCAACTTTTGCTACATCTTACATCTGGATAGGTGAATCTTTATTGGTGTTTTGTTTTGTGATAGTTTAAGTGTGTTTTATAGTTTCCATTATTACATCTCCTTAATGTATTTGATTGCGTAGAAATACATGGATATTTTGTCAAATTATGCTCTGGCCCTTTAACGTTCTGCACCAACACCAACTGCACATCCAGAGTAGCCATTACTATCACGACCAGAGATCCAGAAATGGCAACAGCAAGCTTTTGAGAGAAACCAAGTAGAAATAAGAATGCAAGCAGCCTCGGTAAAATATAGTTATTCTTAAATGTGTATTTACAGATTCTTGAACGTACAGGTTCTTTGGTGTGTTAAATGCATGAAGAAAGTCTCTGGTCACTCAATATCTTTGCCCTTTATCATTCTTTCTCTCTTCTTACTTTTTACTTATCCTGAAACTTTGGATTTCTACTTTAAAATAATTTTATTATTCTACAAGATAGGGATTTAGAAGAGATTTCTTCAGTTAATGCAGTAGTTCTCAACCTGTAGGTCGCGACCCCTTTGTAACAAGGAAAATGTATCGCGGCATTAGGAAGGTTGAGAACCACTGATTTAATGTGTAATATTCTTTTTCACTATAAAAAAGCATAAATCAGAAGATCTTTTCTATATTCTCATTATTCCATCTAGCTATTTGCCTCCATCATTCCTCAATATTCCTCCATCATTGCTCTTCTTACTACACATCCGTCTAAAGCCAGCCCCTTCACTGTGTATCTCTCTAGTCTATCTGCAGGTACCACTTCAGCAATTCTCTCCAGCTCTCTTGCTTCGTCTTTCTATTTCTTAAGTGATTCCCATCAGTCTAGAGATGTACGATAATGTACATAATAATTAAAATGAAAAATATGAACGTCTGATCCCACATAGTCTACTGCTTCAACTCTAGTTCTCTTGCCTTTTCAGAAAAAAAAAAAAACTCCTTAAATGAGTTGTTCATGTGCCTTATCTTCAGTCTCTCTGCCCATTCTTCTTCCCTACACAAATTTTTTATTTTGAAAATTTTGTGCACATATACAAAAAGTAAGCAGGATGGTTTCCACTTCTAGTAACAGCCAAGTAGTTCTCATCAGACAAATGGCAATTATAAAGTCTGGACAAAATATAAAAAACAACTACCTGCAAACTAAAGAATGAAAAAAGTCATGCAGACAGTGAATGGAGGTTGATACTTGGAAGAAAGAAATGACACTGGGTAAGTTTCCTAATTTTCATAGCTCTTAACCTGCAAGTAGGCCCCAGTTGGCACCATGGAGAGTAGCTGAAGCCCAGAAAGAAACCCGGCTGTCTTACTGGCACAAAAAAAATTAGAGAACAGAGATCAAGTCAACTGGGAAATGAGGCAGGGCATAACAGAAAGGAGAGAGCCATAGATACGGAGCCTCAAGTCTGCCTATAAACTCTGCCCAAGTCTCTGGCTAAATTACACATGCATGGAATGGGCACCAAGCTACCCAACTTAGGCTGAAAGAACTGAACTGATATTTCACAGTTTGAAGCTTCTGTTCAGTCAAGTTAGCTACCTGCCAAGGCAAAACAACACAAAACAAACAAACCAAAATAAACACCCCACTACTCTTTGGAGGAACATTACAGAATCTAGAATATCTTGATGTATTATTCACAACATCCCAGATTGAAAAGAAAGAGGAAAAATGTGACCTATATCAAGAAAAAAAGATGAGTGAATACTAACCCTGAGATGAGTTAGAGGTGAAAGCTGCTATTATAATTAACTCCAAGGATAAAAGTGAAAATATGCTCATAATTAATAAAAGGCAGGAAATCATATGGTAGGAAAATGGAAACTATTAAGGAGAGATTGATAGAAATTTAAAAACTAGAACATAGGTGATCCCATCTCAGGATGGGCAAGGGACTTGAATAGAAAGAAGAAGATCGGCGTACGGCCGATCTTTGGAGAAGAAGACCTTCTCCAAAGAAGATCAGCGTACGGCCTACAGATATATGAAAAAATGCTCACCATCCTTAATCATCAGAGAAATGCAAATCAAAACTACTCTGAAATATCATCTAACTCCAGGGAGATTAGCCCATATCACAAAATCCCAAAACCAGAGATGCTGGTGTGGATGTGGAGAAAAGGGAACACTCCTACACTGCTGTTGGGAATGTAAACTAATACATTCCTTTTGGAAAGACATCTGGAGAACACTTAGAAAACTAAAAATAGACCTGCCATTTGACCCTGCAATTCCTTTGTTGGGTATATTCCCAGAGGACCAAAAATCGCATTACAACAAAGACATTTGTATCAGAATGTTTATTGCAGCCCAATTCATAAT
>CAUYTI010128046.1:0-11627 GCA_963575145.1 Galago senegalensis | reverse complement strand
ACAACAATGATGGCTGCAACCAAAAAATGGCCGGCGCTGTGGCGGGCGCCTGTAGTCCTAGCTACTTGGGAGGCTGAGGCAGGAGACTCGCTTGAGCCCAGGAGTTGGAGGTTGCTGTGAGCTGTGAGGCCATGGCACTCCTCCCAGGGGGATAGCTTGAGGCTCCGTCTCAAAAAAAAAAACAAAACAAAAAAAAGGTTTTAAATAGCCTCCTAATTACAAAGAGTAAAGGGGGAGAAATGCACATTAACCTCACAGCGCAGCTACTACACACTGTACATTGCACTAGATACTTCTCAGGTCCTTTCATCTGTTAAACCCTCAAGGGCAATTTTTCCTGCCTGTTTGGATAGGCCTGTCCCCTCCTGCTTTTTTCTCTTCCTGCAGGCTGTGAAGCCAGCTTGCTTCCTTTATTCTTTGGTGCTGCCTGCCCCTGCTCACTCAGTCCCTTGAGGTTCCTCTCTCCACCCAACTGGTCTGGCAAAGGATTCAATCTCCCTAGCTCCTCCCTCTCAGTACACATACCAGCCTTCAGAATTTTAACCGCTCCCCTCCACACTTCTTTTTCTTTCTGTAAACACTGGAGGTAACTGTATATAGAGAGGGTTAATGACATTTTGTAAAGTTTAAACAGCTGGTTTGTATCTCCTGTATCCTTTACTTAGATGATAGCAAAAAGAACTTTGTATGATTCTTCTTATAGTAGATACAAATGAAGCAAATCCTCTTTTGGAAGTGGCAGCCTCTCCTACTCTTCCCTACTCTGACATTCCTAAAAGTTTTTTACTACTGAACATTCCAGTTCTCATAGTTTCCAGGACTATGGCAGGATTACACTGCGTCTCCTGCTCCCATCTCCACTCTCCCCACACAGATTGGGTAAGGCCATCCAGTTGGTTGTGAAGCTGCAGAGAGAAAAGATATGGGGCCATCAACATTCTACATAGTGTCTGCTCTGCCAGGCTGTGTCCCAAGAGTGGATGACATGATGACACAGAATAGAGGCTGCAGTCTCCCCTCAGTGGACCGCACACAGCAGGAGCAAGAAATAAATCTTTGTTATTCTGAACCAAAGATTTGGTGGTGTTTGCGACTGCAGCATGACCTAGCTTATCCTGACTCTTATATCTACTACTTGAAGTCAAGCTTCCTTACCGTATACAGGTGTCTTTCCAGGCAAGATAACCACTATTAGCTGTAGGCCCACATATGTCATTTTCAGATGCTTAAACATGGGCTCCACGCTATCTGCACCTTGTGCGTACTTGCAGAAACACGGCTGACCCTGGATGGGCATTCCCGCATCCTTAGAGATTTTACGCAGCTGGTCAGTGAAACTCCTGTTAGAACAGAAACAGTGGCACAGTGTTTTTATTTCAGAGTACATTCTTAGCGTTAATGTCTCTGTAATATACTTATTTCAGTTTTATAAATTCTTAGTCAAAATTAGAAACAAACAAACAAACAATAGAAACCCTTTAACTTGTTCCCCCAAATAAACTGACAATTGTATCTCTGTAATAACAGAGGAGAATCTGTATGATTAAAATATCAAATTGTTTTGAACTTCTAAGTAATTCTAAGTAAGTTCCTGCAACCCAGGAACTAGAATAACATGCCTCTTCAAAGATCTTTTTCAAGCATTCAAATCCTTAATTCTAGACTGAAGAAGAAAAGCAGGGTCAAAATTTCAGGTAACGTGCATTTTGGTAAATCTGGTGTAGGAAAAGTTGGATAAGCTTGTGCTCAACTGAGACCACAGAAACACGCTGTCACAAAATCAGTATATTTAGGATTACATTCAAATGGGTGACAGATTCGGTTTGATAACAACGTCAGGAAGAAATCATCACTTCAAAAAAGCAAAATTCATTCTGAAGTTTTAAATTTACATTGTTATTTCAATCTATGTACAAAGCTTTTGGATTAATTCCTTTCGTGCGTTTGCCAATATTTTGTAGAATTACTTTCTTTCATCCCAGTTCTCTTTTCTTGATTTTCCTCTACCCTTCTCACTAACTGCCATTATACAGACACAGCTGTAAGATGTAAACCATACTCTCACCAGCGCCCATGCAATAAAACAAGCTCACGCATCAATTATGACCCAAAATAAGCTGGTTTCTATCTTAGCTGGAAAGATACAATTAATACCAAAGGAAGCTTCACTAAGAACCCAAGAATTCACCAATCAGCATTGCTACAGCCTTGTTAGTCAGAAATTTCTGCTCCAAATGTAAAGAAGCTGAGTCAGATTCTTAACGTAATTCCAAGTTTGCAATTTACTGCACTATAAGGTCTTTTCCATATAGCCAGATGGTATCACTATAGGAGTCAAGGATTTAGTGCCAATGTACACGGCACATTCACATAAAGATGGTCTTTTCGTGTCTGGAAGGGATATCACTAAGCTGAAAACATTCAGATACTTACTTTAATAAATCTTCCCTACATTGTTTCTGAGGTGCAAAACAAGCAACTGCCCAAACTTTAATTTCAATGCCGGCATAAAACTGCTTTCCTCGCATGTCCCAGACACCCTGGTTGGGTGTGGCCACTGTTTTATTCTTAAGAAGAAGAAAGAAAAGAAAAGAGAAAAATATTACAATCTAAGGCCATTTTAATGTTGATGAAGGGATAAACAGAATTCTATCTGGTATGAGCCAAAAGACAAAAGGCAATAATGAGCAAAACTAGGGGTAAGTTTAGTGTGGTGCAGCAAAAAAGCCCTGCGTTATTCTTTTTGAGTGATGGTGGGAGAAGCTTGCTGAATAATATAAAAAGCTTACCCGGCCTCCGTACTGCAGCATTGGTGCTGGAAGTACTCTGCCCGTGAGCTCCGTCATTTCATTGTGCACGACAATGCCGAATTCTTTAAGGTATGGATCAGGTCCACCCACCATGCTGTTGCTCTTCACCTAAAGAACAGGAAAGCCTGCATATATAAAAACCAAAGAGTAACTGTGTCCCATCAGGAGTTTTCTTTTCTTTTTTTCTTTCCTTTTCTTTTTTTTTTAAGAGACAGAATTTCACTTTGTCACCCTCGGTAGAGTGCTGTGGCATCACAGCTCACAGCAACCTCCAGCTCTTGGGCTTAGGTGATTCTCCTGCCTCAGCCTCCCAAGTAGCTGGGACTACAGGCACCCACTGCAATGCCCGCCTATGTTCTTGTTGCAATTTAGCCAGGGCTGGGTTTGAACCCACTACCCTGGGTATATGGGGCCGGTGCCCTGCTCACTGAACCACAGACGCCATCCTCTTTTTTTTTTTCTTTAATCTTAAAGCTAGCTAATCTTGAAGACCATGTTTTACTGACCAGTCTACTGATTTCTTCCTGTCTGTCAGGAGCAGATCTTGCTGTGGCTTTGATCATCGTGGAAGTCTGATTGTCTGTGAGCTTCTTTATACATCGCTGTCCTGCCACAATATTGCAGACCTGCCAAGAGGCAAAGAGAAATTCGGCTGTTTAATGGCTTCTATATCTTAAGCCTTTGCCAAACTATATGTTACATCCTCCATTTCCAGAAAAATAAAAATTCTGTTGCACAGTGAAATTAGCTGCCTAAAATGTTTTAGGAATTTTTTTTTTTTTTGAGACAGAGCCTCAAGCTATCCCCCTGGGTAGAGTGCTATGCCATCACAGCTCACAGCAACCTCCAACCCCTGGGCTCAAGTGAGTCTCCTGCCTCAGCCTCCCAAGTAGCTGGGACCACAGGCGCCCGCCACAACGTCTGGCTATTTTTTGGTTGCAGCCGTCATTGTTGTTTGGCGGACCCAGGCTGGATTCGAACCCGCCACCTTAGGTGTATGTGGCTGGCGCCTTAGCCACCTGAGCCACAGGCGCCGAGCCTGTTTTAGGAATTAATACTAAAATCCACCACTAGTTAGACGTCTACTCACCTCGCACCCAACCCCATACACAAAACCATTAAAAAGACTGACAAAAGAAAATTTAGTTTAGCTTACCTCAAGTGGCAAGTAGGTATGCTTTTGTTCTTGTCCCACTTGGAGACACGGAAGATGGGGGTATTTCAACTGCAGACTATATTTTTGCTTAAAATATTGAGCGACTGTACATTCCATAGCTTGACCATTTTCTAGCTGCAAAGGAAAACTATAGCAGAAAATGGCTTTTTAGATATTTCTTCAAGTTCTCTCCTTTCCTAAATAAGTAAATAAAGCCTACTAACATTTTCTACCTTCATCAGTTATTTTAAAAATAAATATCAACCTTTCTTTGAACATTTTCACATGTTAGTATTTAACCAGAACAATTTCATTGAATTTTCCATGTTTGTTAACTCTAGGATGAGAAAAAAAAATTAATTAAAATTTTAAAAGAGGCTTGGAGCCTGTAGCTCAAGCAGCTAAGGAGCCAGCCACAAACACCTGAGCTGGTGGATTCAAATCCAGCCTGGGCCCACCAAACAACAATGACGGCTGCAACCAAAAAAATAGCGGGGCATTGTGGCAGGTCCCTATAGTCCCAGCTACTTGGGAGGCTGAGGCAAGAGAATGGCTTAAGCCCAGGAGTTAGAGGTTGCTGTGAGCTATGATGCCACAGCACTCTCCCCGGGGTGATAGCTTGAGGCTCTGTCTCAAAAAAATAAATAAATAAATAAAAATAATAAAAAATAACAACTTAAAAGAATATTTTAACCAGGCGCCGTGTTTCACACTTGTAATCCTAGCCCTCTGGGAGGCCGAAATGGGTAGATTGCTTGAGCTCAGGAATTTGAGATCAGCCTGAGCAAAAGCCAGACGCCATCTCTAAAAATAATCAGTTGTTATGGCGGGCACCTATAGTCTCAGCTACTTGGGAGGCTGAGGTAAGAGGCTAGCTTGTGCCCAAGAGTTTAAGGTTGCTGTGAGCTATGATGCCACAATACTCTACCTAGGGGCTCAGTGCCTGTGGCTCTAGTGGCTAAGGAGCCAGTCACATACACCTGACCTGGTGGGTTCAAATCCAGCCAAGTCTGCCAAACAACAACGACAGCTGCAACCAAAAAATAGCCGAGTAGGCACCTGTAGTCCCAGCTACTTTGGAGGTGGAGGCATGAGACTAGCTTAAGCCTAGGAGTTGGAGGTTGCTATGAGCTGTGATACCACAGCACTCTACCCAGGCTGACAACTTGAGGCTCTGTCTCAAAAAAAAAAAAAAAAAAACTCTATCAAGGGTGATAAAGTAAGACTCTATCTCCAAAACAAACAAACAAAAAAAAAAATAGAAAAACTAGCTGGGTGTGGCAGGGCATGCCTGTAATCCCAGCTACTTGGGAGGCTGAGGCAAGAGAATTGCTCAAGCCCAATATTTTGAGGTCGCTGCAATGCTGTGGCATTCTGTCTCCAAAAAAAGAAAGAAAGAAAGAAAGAAAGAAAGAAAGAAAGAAAGAAAGAAAGAAAGAAAGAAAGAAAGAAAAAGAACCATGAATCTAAAACATAGTCATACTAGAATATAAGCTGGGGGGGAAAAGGCTCTGAGTAACCGAAATGATAAAAAGTTTATATTGTATATTTAACAACCCTTTACTTAGAAAAACCAATACTTATGATTATGTCAGACTTGAGTTTAGTGATCTTGATTACAAGAATAAAACTCACATGTATGATAATTTTTAAAGCACTCTCATATATATCTGGTTTAGGGCTATTACTCAGTGGAGTAGTAGCGGGGTGACTGGGGAAAAATGAGATTGGGGAAGTGGCAAGGAGTATGTTGCTGGAAGCCTGCCATATCACTGACAGCTGGAGAAGAGACGCCAGCCACACAAAACCAGAAAGCAAGATGGATGTCTTCCCGTGACAGTCTTCTAGGCCTTAAAAGATCCTCTGGGCCATGTGTTTAGAATTAAACAGCACAATACATGATGCTTATAACGACGACTTTGCATCTTTAAATAAAATTTGATCTATGTTTAGGATACTGTGTTTAAGAGGTGAACTGAATTAAAGGTAGGAAGAATGTGTTTTATAAATATCTCTGTCAAAGATATTTAAAACAGGCTCAGCGCCCATAGCATAGGGGTTAAGGCGCCAGCCACATGGGTTTGAGCCTGGCTCAGGCCAGCTAAGCAACGATGACAACTACAACAACAACAACAAAATAGCCAGGCACTGTGGCGGGGACCTGTAGTCCCAGCTATTTGGGAGGCTGAAGCAAGAGAATTGCTTAAGCCCAAGAGTTGGAGGTTGCTGTGAGCTGTGATGCCATGGCACTCTACCAAGGGTGACATAGTGAAACTCCGTCTCAAAACACACACACACGTATATATATATATAAAACGTAGTATAAAGCTTTGGTGTTAAAAGTGAAAATTCTGAGGATTTTGAAAATTATAGTATGAGATGCCAAATTCTCAGACAGTTACAGTAGCATCCTCTGTTACCACAAATGTAATCTCATTATTTTATAACATACGTTTGATGACTGGCTGGTCGTCTAGTCACATTACAGACTCGGTATTTTCGTTTCATCTGTCCGCAGTGGGTCACCTCAACTTTCAGAGCTGAAGTTGAAATAAAAATAGACAAAATATGAGCATTAATTAAAACCATAGTGACAAAACAAATTCAAAAGTTGTCTTCAGGCTTGGCACCTATGGCTCAAGTGGCTAAGGTGCCAGCCACATACACCTAAGGTGGTGGGTTCGAATCCAGCCCAGACCCGCCAAACAACGATGGCTGCAACCAAAAAATAGCCGGGTGTTGTGGCGGGTGCCTGTGGTCCCAGCTACTTGGGAGGCGGAGACAGGAGACTCGCTTGAGCCCAGGAGTTGGAGGTTGCTGTGAGCTGTGATGCCACAGCACTCTACCCAGGGGGACAGCTTGAGGCTCTGTCTCAAAAGAACCCCAAAAAACCAAAAAAAAACAAAAGTTGTCTTCAGCGAGGTATGCTACCAGAACAATGAAACGCAGATATAGTCTAGTATGGAGAAGGGGGAAGAGAAGGGAGGAAAAGGGGTGGGGAGAGAACGATTGGCAGAAGGAGGCAGGGCATGTGGCAGGATCTCACCTAAGATGCACATTGTGAGGGTGTATAACATGCCCCCTGGGGGAAGGGCTCTTTTACAACTGGAACTTTACCCTGGAAATGAAAACTATGTAATCTAAAATTTTGTACCCTCATATTAATTTGAAATTTAAAAAAATTTTCAAACAAAAATAAGTCCTCTATAAAAAAGAAAAAAGGGGATTGGCACCTGTGGCTCAAGTGGCTAAGGTGCCAGCCACATACACTTAAGGTGGCAGGTTCGAATCCAGCCCGGGCCTGCCAAACAACAATGACAGCTGCAACCAAAAAATAGCTGGGTGTTGTGGCAGATGCCTGTGGTCCCAGCTACTTGGGAGGCTGAGGCAGGAGACTTGCTTGAGCCCAGGAGTTGGAGGTTGCTGTGAGCTGTGATGGCATAGCACTCTACCCAGGGGGATAGCCTGAGGCTCTGCCTCAAAAAAAAGAAAAAAGGGTATGATACAAGTCTGAGAAACAGTGAGACCCCAGCTCAGCATGGTGACTTATGCCTATAATCCTAACACTGTGGAAGGCTGAGGTGGATGGATCACTTGAGCTCAGGAATTTGACACCAGCCTGAGCAAGAGCAATACTAAGTCTCTAACAATAAAAAAGAAAACCAAGGCTGGGAGCAGTGGCTCATGCCTGTAATCCTAGCACTCTGGGAGGCTGAGATGGGTGGATCACCTGAAGTCATGAGTTTGAGACCAGCCTGAGCAAGAGCGGGACCCTCTCTCTAAAAACAGCTAGGCATTGTGGCAGGTGCCTATAGTCCCAGCTACTTGGGAGGCTGAAGCAAGAGAATCGCTTGAGCTCAAGAGTTTGAGATTACTGTGAGCTATGATGCTGCCATGGCACTCTATCAAGGGCAACAAAGTGAGACTTGTCTCAAAAAAAAAAATAATGAACTAGGAGTTATGGCAGGTGTCTGTAGTCCCAGCAACTCCAGAGGTCAAGGTAAGAGGATTGCTCAAGCCCAAGAGTTTGACATTGCTATGAGCTCAGATGATGTCATAGCACTCTACCAAAGACAACAGAGAGAGATTCTCAAAAAAACCCAATCAAACAAACAAACAAAAAGGCATGATGTTGTACAGAATAAAAGTTGCAATATTGAGGGGAATGATTTCATCATGTATAAGCAAGAAGCCTAAACTATGCAGAATAAACTAGAACCCAGATGACATAAGATGCTCAATCTATTTTGTTAATTGTACATTCTAGTGGGAGAAGATTGTTAATAACAAGTAAAGAAGAAAAGAAATTCCAAAAGTATAATAAATTAACTTGTGTTATTTTATTAAAATGAAAAATTTTAAGTGGGTAAGGTTAGCATTTATTGAGTGGCTGATATGCGGCAGGTACTATGCTAGAAAGTTTTATAAACCTAACTGAGTTTAATCCTTGCAATCACTCTACAAGATATATATTATTATCTTTACCTTAGAGATGAATAAACTAAGGCTCACAATCGTTAAGGAAGTTGCCCAAGGTCCCACTGATAGAACTGGCTTGGCCAAGACAGAAGCCCAGGTCCATATGACACCAAATGCCAGGTTCTTTGTACCATGCTGAGTTGCCTCTCCAAGACTAATTATTTTTATTTTATTATTATTATTATTATTATTATTATTTTGAATAATAATAATGTCTGTCCCTCTGGGTAGAGTGCTGTGGCATCACAGCTCACAGCAACCTCCAATTCCTGGGCTCAAGTGAGTCTCCTGCCTCAGCCTCCCAACTAGCTGGGACCAAAGGCGCCCGCCACAATGCCCAGCTATTTTTTGGTTGCAGCCGTCATTGTTATTTGATGGCCAGGGCTGGATTCGAACCTGCCACCTTAGGTGTATGTGGCTGGCACCTTAGCCCCTTGAGCCACAGGTGCCAAGCCTCCAAGACTAAAGGAACCACCTACCTCTGATTTCTTTGGTAAACTTGACACGTTGGGAGTCTGTTAGAGGTTTGGTCTGTTCATTGATGTTCTGAATGTCTAAAACCTCACACATGAACTCAATGATAGGCTGAGCCCGGTAGAAAGCAGTTGCAGATACTAACAAACAGAGAAGAAGGATATTTACCTTCAAGGAAAAAAGAAGAGCCAGAAACAGAACACAACAAACAAAATACACACAGCCATAAGACTTAATGGATAAAGACAGTTCTGTCCTACCATCAATATTGAGCATCATATTCCACATAGCAGGTCTCACAGACTGATGAAAGCCAAACCAAACCTCCCTGCCCCCTCCCAGAGGGTGGTAGTAACCTTCGGGGGGTGAGAAAAAGGAACGGCCCACTGGCGTGTACCTGCAGAAATAAGAATTTGCATGTTTTATAATTAAAAACTTGAAGGGTCTTTCATTTCACTTTCAACTCTGAACTGAAAGCAAACTTGAACTATATAACTAATGCAGAAAACCTTTCAATGGCTCCAAGGCAACTTACAAAAAAAGTCTGACATTTGCAAGAAAGAACCCAAACCAAGGTACTAACCTCATAGAGGGAAGGTGTCTCGTAATAACATCAAGTGCTTGCACTGAGTCGTCTGGGACTTCATTCAAGTGCCCAGCCAAAGCTTCTAAAAGCAACTGAAGGCTTACAACCGACACCCACTGAACAGACACTTTAAAGGTTTGGTCTTTACCCTCACCTGGAAGGGTCACCTCCATATCAACCTAAGGAAAAAAATGCATAAATACAAATATGTATGTTTATAAAGGCTGTGGAGAAGATCCCAAGAATATTCAATATGGTATATTCGTAAGGATATTCATTTTCACTTGTTTTGCAATTGTGCAACATTGGAAACAACTTAAGGGTCTATCAACAAGGGAATAAGTTAATACAGAATATACTGATAGAATATTGTACAACAGTTAAAAAATAAGATAGGTGCCACCACATGGAAAACACGATGCTAAGTGAAATAAACCAGACAGAAAAGGACAAATGTTGTAGGATTCTACCTGAATGGGGTACCTAGAATAGTCAAATTCATTCATTCTGTTTGAGATGTTCAATTCAGTAGCTTTAGTACACTCACGTTGTACAACCATCACCTCCATCCACCTTCAGAACTTTCTCATCATCTCAGTCAGAAACCTGGTACCCATTAAACAGTAACTCCCTACACCCTACAGCCCCCAGTCTCTGGTAACCATGATTCTACTTTCTGTCTCTAGGAATTTCACTCCTTACCACAAGACACCTGTACCATTTGTTATTTATGGATATATGCATATTTATGTATTTTGTGCATATCATTCTCGGATTGGCTTCTTCATTCAATGATATGTCTGGGAGATATTTCCATTTCTGCAAATTTAGATCTATGTTATTGGTTTTTATTCAAATTCAATTATTTTTTATTTTTATTTTTTTAGTGACAGAGTCTCATTTTCTTGCCCTCGGTAGAGTGCCGTAGCATCACAGCTCACAGCAACCTCCAGCTCCTGGGCTTAAGAGATTCTCCTGCCTCAGCCTCCCAAGTAGCTGGGACTACAGGTGCCCGCCACAATGCCCGACTATTTTTTTGTTGCAGTTCAGCCGGGGCCGGGTTTGAACCCACCACCCTCGGTATATGGGGCCGGCACCCTACTCACTGAGCCACAGGTGCAGCCCTCAAATTCAGTTTTTATTATTGTGACAAAATATACACAACATAAAATTACCTATTTTAATCATGTTGAAATGTATAGTTCAGGGGTCAAGTGTGGTGGCTCACACTTATAATTCCAATGCTTTGCAAGGCTGTGATGATAAGATCACTTACGGGCAGAAATTTGAGACCAGCCTCAGCAACACAGCAGGACCCTGTCTCTACAAAAAACTTTTTTCAATTAGCTAGGCATAGTGGCACATGCCTGTAGTCCCAGCCGCTCAAGAGGCTGAGGCAAGAGTATTGCTTGAGCCCCAGAGTTGGAGGCTGCAGTGAGCTCAGATTGTATCACTGCACTCAAGCCTAGGTGGCAGAGCAAGTCCTTGTTTAAAAAAGAAAAAAAGTAGGGCGCCAGCCCCATATGCCTGAGGCAGTGGGTTCAAACCCAGCCCCAGCCAAAAACTGCAAAAAAAAGAGAAAAAATTGTACAGTTCAGTGGCATTAAGTACATTTGTCCCTACTGTCCATCTCCAAAACTTTGTATTTTTCTGAAATGCTATATATAAACCCATGTATAAATAGCTAATGCTAACACACAAAAAGTATTTTATAAGATACATGCCAAACTATTATAGTAGTTCATCTTAAAAAGGAAAATGGAATTGAGGGGTGCAAATAGGTGGGGGAAGTAAGAAACCACAGTATTTCTAGATTTTCTGAATAAGTTAATAATGAGCATATATTCATATATTACTTTTCTAATTTTAAAAATAAATGTTTAGGCTCAGAGCCTGTGGCTCAAGTGGCTAAGGCGCCAGCCACATACAGCTAAGGTGGTGGGTTCGAATCCCCAGCCTGGGCCCGCCAAACAACAATGATGGCTGCAACCAAAAAATGGCCAGGCGTTGTGGTGGGCGCCTGTAGTCCCAGCTACTTGGGAGGCTGAGGCAGGAGACTCGCTTGAGCTCAGGAGTTGGAGGTTGCTGTGAGTGTGATGCCATGGCACTCTACCCAGGGGGA
>CAUYTI010128039.1:0-13836 GCA_963575145.1 Galago senegalensis | reverse complement strand
TGACCTAGGTGGTAATGGTGTCTCCCTTAAGAATTCTTGACAGGCCTCACACAATTGTGGGGGTCTGTTTCTGAGAGTAAAGAACACTTGCACATAGGGTACCTCAGACCACTTTTCTTCTTGCTTACAAAATGCATCTAAGTGGGAAATGATGTCATAATTAAGTGTACCCCCTGGGGGCCATTGTTCACCAGTGGATAGTTGATATTCAGGCCAGGTCTGGGTGCAGAAGAAATCAAACATTCCTTTTTCAGTGCCTGGAGATCAAACATGTCCCAGTGCTCCAGAATACAGCCCAAAGGGGTATTCTCTTGATGAGAGAAGACTATGTTACCCATCTGTGGGAAAGAACAAAAGCCCATCTTTTCAATCAATCCCACCCCCTATTCTTATGTCACCCAATGTGTCCCCTGACCAACACAAGAACCCTTCCACCAAACTAAAGGAAGCATCCCTCCAATTGTTTCGGAAGAAACCCTAAGGAGTGTGTGGCCTCCTCAGCCCTATGATTGTCTGGAGTTAGCCACTCTTACCAGTGTAGTGCTTTACCCGCTGGGTCTCCTGTGCTCATTGCATGCCAGCAGCACACCGAGAAATCAGGTCAGGGGAGCCCAGTCCCCCCTGATACATGTATTCTGCTTCCCTCAAACTGCCCTATCCCCCCACTAGCCTCAGAGTATCAATCAAAGTGGGGATAAGCCCAATCCTGGAGAAAAATGGTTGTGCGATGTTACACATTTAACACTATGAAATTTGTGCAAGTTCTTTACTACACTCCTTGTAACAAAAAGGAAAATAGGTTTTCTGGCCTGAGCAGGGCTTGGTGTTGTGTAACAAATCAGGGCTGATCTGAGAGATACTTTTGAAACATTGTATCAGAATTAGTTGTACTTAGCAGAAGTCCTAGAGAAACCTAGAGTTACTTTAAGTTTCTTCACACTAGAGGAAATCAAATATTCAGGGTCACAATCAATAGTCAAAGTTCAGGGCCACTCCCACCTTGGGGAGACATTCTGGGCATCCCTTCACTGGCATCTGGTTGCCCAGACAAACTGTGCAGGGGAGGCATTTCGCCCTTGGTTTGGGGCATAGGCTTTTTCTAACAAGGTCAGTTTTTTCTTAGACACTTATAATAAACCAATCTAGATTTAGTCCTGCAATGAAAGGTGATAAAAAGGTTCTTTGAAACACTTAAAACATGTGAATTAACCAGTAACAAACCCAAGTATATACATAAGGTAATCCTTTATCAACATAAAGTATGTAAACTACAAGGAGAGAGAGAGAGAAACTATAGAGATCTATAGAACTACTAGGAAAAAGATAACTAGGAAACATTTGGGACCATTGAAAAGGAGAGAAGATAGTGAGAGCTGGGAGAGCACAAGTTTTCAGAGGCTCTTCCAAGTCCTGGGGTCAGAACCATTGCTGGATACCCCAGGGCCTCTGTGTGTTACCTCATTTCTTGGCCCTTGACCAGGGAAAAGGAATAAACAGAGGACAGGATCAGGTTCCCTTTACCTTCTTTCTGACACCAAGAGGAATCAGAAAGCTTGCTTTCCTTGCCCATGACATGGAAGTCAGCTTCTACATGAGGCATATTTACAGGCTGGTGGGTAATCTCCAGTAGAATAAGGATAGAGAAAAACAGGACAGAGGTAAGTGGTCCCATTGCTTACCACAGATATTTTCTGTCCTGGAACTTCATCTGGGCTCCTGGCTGGCTTGCCAAATCTGATATGGAATTTTTAACATTGGATTTTTAGGCTCTTCGTCTCAATGGTTTGAGGAATGAATCAAAAGACCATAGAACGAACAGTGAAGTTTTATTTATAGCTCAGAGAACCAAACCTCCTTGCAGGGCAGGATGCAAGTGTTACTACTCTTATGAAAACAACTCTTACAAAGGGCCAAGCCTCTTTGCAGGGCAGAGATCAGCAAGGGGCCAAGCCTTTTTATAGGGCAGGATCAGCAGTGGTAGTGTTCAGCAGTATACTGCTGACGCCTCATTCTTCTGCTCTATCTTCCTCAAAGGTCTGAGATGATCTGCCCCCAGGCTCTCTGCTCAGGGTCTTATATAGTTGTAATAACTTAGCTGTGATTGGTCTACAAAATGGACCAATCAGGGGCAGGATTGAAAATGGACCAATTAGGTTTGGGCTCCAGTTTTCCCTTGATTGACAGGTTCTCTAGCACAGCTCTACTGGAGCCTCTGGGGGAAGACAGCTCCCCCGCTTGCCCCAACCTGCCGGTTTCTTTGCTGGCTGCTGCCACTGGGTGCTGCCACTAAGACAGATGTGGCAGGTACCCCAGGCTCTGCTCGACTGAGCGGCTGTGGTGCCACTTTTCCAGTATTAACATCAACCACCAAGTTCTGGTATTAGGTGATTTTCTTCCCTATGTCTCCAGAGTAGCTGGGAGTACAGGTGCAACCACAGCGCTTAGCTATTACTTTTACTTTTGACCACAGATCTAGTGTTCAAAATTTTCCCCTAGAGTTGATTTCAACTGGATAAATTATTCTCTCTAGAACTACAACAACTCCTACAATTTTTTTTTCCTATAACTCCTAAGAGTCAAGACTTCAGATTTTACACAACTTTGACCTTTTGGTATCTTAGATACTTGTAGACACTCTAAATTGCCCACACGGTGAATTCTTGACAAAAGTCAGGTTATTAAATGCACAATAAAAAAATCCAGATTATATACTTCACACCTTGTGTTTCACTTTTCATTCTGGGTCAATATCCCCCTGCCACAGTCAGTCCAAGACTAGGGAATAGTTATCTCTGGATGATCACTATCATCATATCACTTGCAGGCTCCTAAGTAACCAACTTCAAAGGAACCTATTCTGACTCATTGTTCCTTCCTCTCCCCAGGGACCACAACATATCTCCTTCATGCAGTTTTGTATTCCATTTACCTACTGAACTTTACTCATAATTTCCCTCTTGGAAATGGTACCTAGCGAAACCTACCTTTCTTTCTTTCTTTCTTCTCTCTCTCTCTCTTTCTCTCTTCCTTTCTTTCTATCTTTCCATCATTTTTTTTTCATCATACTGACTCTCACTCTGGTCCCAAAACCAGAATGTCCATAACCATAGCCTTGCACACAATGACATTCCACAGTTCAGCTGAAGTGATCCTCCTGCCTCAGCCTTTGGAGTAGCTGAAACTATAGATTAGGGATAGAACACTTGACTACCTTTCTATTTGAGTAGAAACCCAGTGGGAGATCACAGCTGAGGTTGTCTTTCTGTTGCTCAGCCTTGTCTCTAACAAAGGGGCAATGGTGATCTGTCCAATTTTGCTGCCCAGAGCATCGAAATATTGTAGTTATGTATGGGATAAATCACTTAACTCTACTTATGCAATGAGCTTATCGGGGACTTAGAGGATTGTTTAATCCTCAGGCTTCAGTGAAATATAGACAGTATGTTGGGATTGTTTTACATATATGTAGTGGGAAATCATCACAACTGTGTATGGATCTCTTTTACGCTTGTCAGGTTTCATTAGTTATTGTGTATTATATGTGTGACAAAACATAACTCTTCAATGTGCATTTTGGCCATGAAGCAGTTTAGTCACACTAAGCATGGAATTCAGGATTGATGAAAATTTCAAGATATGCTGATATTTCCTTGATCATCATAAATAACTGTATGGATGGAATACACTACTGGGCACAGTGCCTCACCATATTTTGGGAGGGAACTTTCACTGATATACTAACTGTCTGAATCAATCCTATTCTAAAGAAAGACATAAAACATCATGAAAAGTATACTTGGGATTCTGTGTGGTACCATTTATGTTTAATCATTGTCCAAACATTGGGCTTGATTACTTGTTGAATAACATCCCAGGGCAGCACTAGGTATAAGCCACACTATTCCATTTGTTTACCAATCCGTGACTTGAAAAGAAAAGGATGGGTTGTTAAACACCAGGGCCATAGTTACAAAACAAAATTTAAGAAGTAGGAATTGAGGGGAGGAGAAAGAATCTCATGCTTCATAACAGTTAGAACCGAAGAAAAAACCCACACAGCAAATATGCATACTTAGTAGGAATAACATTAATCTTAAGATGCAAACCCAGGGCAACACACATTGTGATGCCATACATGCTTACCATTTAGTGAATTCACCCTGGAATTTCTTGGGATCAAGGATTCTGGTCAAGGATACTCACTGGACATTTTGCTCACTTCAGCTGGTGACATGGAAGTGTGTGATCCAGGAAATTTCTTAGGCTCCATCTGCAGACAGAGAAGTGATCTCTCATATGTGCCATATTGATTACATGAAAAGCTGAGATTCCAGTCACTAGGATGACACAACTTTGAGATTAAGTACACCAGTGAGAATAAAGCTGCATTCCTAATGGTAAACCTGCATACAAGTTCTTAAGTAGAATGCTCTGTATTTTTTGTTTGTTTGGGGGACAGATTTTCACTTTTTAACTCTCAGTAGAGTGCTATAACATAATATCTCTCCAAAAACTAAATCTCCTGTTCTCAGTCAATTATTATTCTTGAACTACATGCCCCTGCCACATTGCCCAGCTATTTATTGTTGCATATTGACTGGAACTGTTTTCAAACCCAGTACCCTCATAGTGAGCCACCACACTGACATTGAAGATTGGATATTTTCAAACTAGGTATATTGGGCAAGTGTCGTTATTCACGCCTCTCATCTTGACAATTTGCAAGGCCCATTCAGTTGGATTATCTGAGCTTCTGAATTGGACATCAGCCTCAGCAATAGTGAATAGAGAATTTAAAAAGGGTGGTTGTTATGCAGGATCCTGGCATGACACCTGAGGAAATAGATTTGCTTGATGAGAACACTTGAAGTTTGCTGTGAGCTATGATCCCAGGATACGCTATCAAATGCAAAAAAACAAGATTCTATCTCAATAAATAAACGGAGAAAAACATTTGTATTGGAGTTACTCTTCACTTTTAGTTTTTGTTGTTTGTTTGTTTGTTTTTTAATAGAGATGGAAACTTATCACAGTCAGTAAAGTTCTGTGGAGTCTACACATCACAGCAACCTCCAAGTCCTGGGCATAGGTGATTTTCTTCTCTCAGTGTTTGGGTACTAAACTGAGTTTGGGTACTATACTGAGTTTGGGTACTATACTGAGTACCTGGGACTACAGGTGCACCCCAAAATGCCTGGCTATTATTTTTACAGTTGATCAAGAATCTGGTGTTGAAAATTTCCCTCTAAATTACAGGTTAACTGGAGAAATTATTCTCTCATAGAAAAATTAATTTTCTACAACCCTACTAGTCAATAATTCATAATACAACTCTGACCCTTTGTTATCTTACATTCTTTTTGTTTGTCACTCTAAACTGCCCAGACAGTGAATTCTTGAGTCAAGTTAGGTATGTTATGCACATTTAAATATCCAGATTATACACTCCACCCTTTCTTTTGCACTTTTCAATCTTAGCAAATATCCTGTCCAATACCAGGGAAGAGACAACTCTGGACATCCCATTCCCATCTGATAAACTGACTCCTAAGGAATGAAGCACAAATGAAAGCATCCTGACACATTGTTTTCTCCTCCACATGGGACCACATAAATCTTCTCCTCTTTGTTGTCCTGTATTCCATCTGCCTCCTGAATTTCTTTGTAATTTCACCCTTGGAAACTATACAAGGAAAATTTTTTCCTTCCTTCTTTTCTTTCTTGATTTTCTTCTTTTTTTCTTTCATTATTTTTCATGAGACTAACTCTCACTCTGTTTTCCAGGCTAGATTGCCCATGACATCAGCCTGGCACACAATGACAATGAACTCTTCAATTGAAGTGATTCTTCTTGCTCAGCCACTTGAATTGTTTGAACTAAGGGATTCATTACTTTAATACTCTTTCTATTTGAGTAGAAACATGTTGGGAAATCTGGCCTGCGGTTGTATTTCTGCTGCTTAGCCTTGTCTCTAACAAGGGAACTCAGGGGTTCTACCCAATTTGGCTCTCCAGAGAACAGAAATATTGTAATCATGCCTTAGAAAAATCATGGAGCTATACCTAAGAAAAGAGTTTATGGGGACTTTGAGGATTGTCCAGTCCTCAGGCCTCAGTGACACATATGGAGTATGTGTTTTTACATATCTGTGGTGGGAAATAAGCCCAACCATGCATGGATCTCTTTTCTATTTGTCAGGATTCGTTAGTTACTATGTATTATACATGTGATCTAACATAACTCTTCAATGTGCATTGTGGCAAAGAAAAGTAAGTTTTGATACACCTAGAACTGAATTCAGGATTGATGAAAATTTAAATATAGGCGGATATTTCCCATGATCATAATAACTGCAGGTATAGAGTAAACTACTGGGCACATTGCCTCACCATATTTTGAGTGGAAACATTTGGTGAGACATCTACCATCTGAAAAATGCCTAGTCTATGGAAATAAATCAAACATCATGAAAAGTAGAAGTGGGCACTGTGTGATGTACCAGTTAGGTCTGTCAAATCATTGTCCAACCATTGGGCTCAATTTCTTATTCTACAAATCCCAAGGCAGCATTAGGTAGTAACAACATCTTCCATTTGATTACAAATCCATGACTTTAAAAGGAAAGCATTGGTTCTTGAATCCCTTGACCATGATTACAAAGCAAAATTTAGAAAGCAGGAATTGAGTGTGGAGAAAAGATCCCCACTCTGTAAAGTTTGAACCTAAAAAAGAACCCTGACAGCCACTATGCATGCTTAACAGGAATAAGATTAAACATAAAAATGGTAACATGGGGCAACACCCATTCTGATGTTATCTATGGAGACCACGTAGTGGCTTCATTCTGAAATGTCATGGAATCCAAGCTTCTCATCAAACATACTCATTGGAATTCTGCAAGTGTTTGGTCCAGGACATTTTTTAGTTCTCCATCCACAGACAGAAAAGTGACCTCCCATTTGTGCCTTATTGATTACATTAATGGCTGAGATTTCAATCACTAGACTGACACAACAGTTGCAATTATGTAGAGTAGTGAGAATCAAGCTGCATTCCATAGGTAAAAGATACTTTAGTATGATTACTTTAGTAATCTTACTTTACTTAAGATACTTAAGTAAAATGTTCTTTGTTCTTTTTCTTTTTTTTTTTCTTTCAGAAAGAATTTCACTTTGTCTCTATTGGTAGAGTCCTGTCTCATCACAGTTCACAGAAAACTCCATCTCCTATACGTGGAATATCCTTTCACCTCAGCCTCTCCAGTAACTACCCTACAACCCTATTAGTTGAACTACAAGAGCCTGCCTCAATGCCCAGGTATATTTTTTTGCAGATTGCCTGAGACCATATTTTAATTCACCACCCTTATGCTGAGCCACCACTTCAGACTTCATAGATAGGATATTTTTAGAACCAGATTTTGTGACTAGGAGTCTTTCTTCATGCCTCTCATCTCAGTAATTTCGAAGGCTCAGTTAGTTCGATTGTCTGAGCTTCTAAATTGGATATCAACCTCAGCAGCACTAGTAAGGAATAAAGAAAAATAAAAAATGAAGAATAAAAAATCTCTGAAGAAAAAAAAAATGGTTGGATGTTATGCTGGCTGGTGGCATGACAGTTGAGGGAATAGGTTTTCTTGAAGTTTGTCGTGAGCTATAATTCAAGGTTATTATGCCAAAGTCAACAAAACAAGACCCTGTCTCCATAAAGAAATGTGAAAAACCGTTTGAAATTAAGTTCCTCCTCATATTTTTTTCATTTTTTATTTTATAGAGAGACAGAGATTTACATTATTTGTAATGCTGATTAAAGGTCTGTGGTGCGTACAGATCACAGCAAAGTCCATATCGTAGGTTTAGGTTATTTTCCTCTCTCAGCTTCCCAAAGAGACTGAAATATAGGTGCCACCAGAATGCCTCACTATTATTTTGCTTTTGACCATGGATCTAGTGTTGAAAAATTTTCCCCTAAAATTACATGCCAACTGGAGAAATTATTGTCTTATATGGAATACTTTTTGCTACAACCCCTATTAGTCAAGACTTCAGATTTTACACAACTCTCACCCTTTGATATCATAGAATCATACAGTCACTCTAAATTGGCCACACAGTGAATTCTTGACTCAAGTCAGTTATTTTAATGTACACTAAATATCTAGATTCAACACTCCACCCCTTCTGTTGCACTTTTCAATCTGGGTCAATATTACCTTGCTTCCATCAGTCCAAGAGTGATTTCTCTAGAATAGGCTTTTACCTTCTGGAATGCAGCTTGTCTCTCACTGCTCTACAAAATCGAAACTGTTGTGTCAGTCTAGTAATTGGAATCTCAGCCATTAATGTAATCAATAAGGCACAAATCAGAGCTTACTTCTCTTTCTGTGGATGGAGAACTAAGAAATGTCCTGGATCAAACTCTTGCAGGACACCAGCTGAAGTGAGCAGAAAATTCTGATGAATATCTTTGATGAGAAGCCTGGATCCCAGGACATTCTAGAATGAAGCCACTACAGAGTCTCCATGGATGACATCAGAATGGGTGTTGCCCTGAGGGAACAGACATGTCTGGACAACCCCTACCCATCAAATCAACTGTCAGTCTCCTACAGAACAAAATGCCAATGAACTTGTCCTGACTCATTGTTTCCTCTTATCCCTGAGGACCACAATAAATTTTCTCCTTTATTTAGTCCTGTATTTCATCTGCTTACTGACCTTTCCTCCTAATTATGCTCTTGAAAAATGTACCATGAAAATTTCTTCTTTCTTTCTTTCTTCTTCCTTCCTTCCTTCCTTTCTTCCTTCCTTCCTTCTTTCCTTCCTTCCTTCCTTCCTTCCTTTCTTTTTTCTTTTTTCTTTCATTTTTTTAATTATAAACAATATCCCTCTGTTTCCCAGGATACATTGTGCAGGACTACATTCTTTCACACAATGATATCCAACTCATCGGTAGAAGTGATCCTACTGCCTCAGAATCTGCAGAAGCTTGAGATATAAGTAAGGGATAAAACACTAGACTACAATTTCTATTTGAGTAGAAACCCAGGGATTGAGGATGAGGTTGTATTTCTCTTTCTCAGTCTTGTCCCTAACATGAGATCTCAGGATATATGTTCAATTTGCCTGGCCAGAGCATTGAAATATTTTAGTCATGAATGGAATAAGTCATAGAGCTCTACTTATGAAATGAGCTTACTGGGGACTCTGAGGATTGTCCAATCCTCAGGACTCTGTGACATAGGGAGTATGTTAAGACTGTTTTACATATCTTTGGTGGGTGATCACCACAACTATTCATGAATCTCCTTTAACTTTATAAGTTTTTATTAGTTATTGTGCATTATACATGTGATACCACAACTCTCTTCAACATGCATTGTGGCCAAGAAACCTAAAGTTTAGATACACCTAGCATGGAATTCATGATTTATGGAAATTTAAGGATAGGCTTAATATTTTCCATGATCATCATAAATAACTGTAGGTTGGAGTACACTCCTGGACACAGAACCTCACCATATTTTGAGAAGGAACATTCAATGAGACACCTACCTTCTGAAACAAGCCTATTCTTGAGAAAGAAGAAGAACATCATGAAAAGTAGAACTGGGAATTGTGTGACACATACCATTTATGTCAGTCAAATCATTGTACAATCTTTGTGCTTAATTACTTATTATATTATACCTTACGGAAGCACTAGGTAGAAACCACACTCTTCCATTTGATTGTAAATCCATGACATAAAATGGAAAGGATGGGTATCTGAATCCCTTGACCATGGTTACAAAACAAAATTTAGGAAGCAGGAATTGAGTGTGGAGAAATGAATCTCACTCTTTGTAACAGTTTGAACCCAACAACAAACCCAGGCAGCAAATAGGCATGCTTATCAGGAATAAAATTAAACTTAAAAATGGTAAAAAAGGGCAACTCCCATTTTGATGCCACCCATGGTGATCATGTAATGACATCATCCTGGAATTTCAAGGTATGTAGGCTTCTGGCCAAGTTACTCACTGGACTTTTCTGCAACCTTCAGGTGGTTTCCGGCATGGGTTTGATCCAGGACATTTATTACTCTTCCATTCACAGACAGAGAAGCGTTCTCCCATTTGTGTCTTGTTGATCACATTAACAGCTGAAATTATATTCACTAGGCTTACACAACAGTTTGCAATTTTGTACAGCAGTGAAACTTTGCCTGCATTCTACATGATAAAACTTATGTGATAAAACTGCATAGAGATACTTAAATAGAATGCAATTTGTTTTTGTTTTTGTTTTTTTGTTTTTTTTTTAAGACAGAATTTCACATTGTCATTCTTGGTAAAGTGATGTGCCAGCATCAGTCTCAGAGATCTCTATCTCCTTGGCTCAGGCAATTCTTTTGCCTCAACCTCCCCAGTAGGTTGATCTACAAATGCCTGCCTCAATGCCCAGCTATTTTTGGTTGCAGATTTGCTGGGAACATTTTAGATCTTAACTCCGTCATGGTGAAGCACCAGTTCAGACATTGAAGATGGGATATTTTTTAAATTAAATATCGTGGCCAGTGGTGTTTCTTCATGCCTCTCCTCTTGGCAATTTTGGAGTCCTAGATAGTTGGATCGTCTGAACTTCTGAATTGGAGACCAGCCTTAGCACTAGTGACATACACATCCGTGAATTATAAGAAAGAACTGGATGATATGCAGGCTCCTAGCATGCAAGCTGAGTTAATAGGCTCAATTGATGAGATCCTATTGAACTGTGATACCTGGGTCCTCTACAAAAGACAACAAAACAAGACTGTCTCAATAACTAAATGGAGAATATTTTTTGTTTTGGTGTTACTCCTCATTATTAATTTTTTTAAAAAATGGAGACAGAGACCTACTTTTTTTAGCACAATCAGTAAAGTTCTGATTCACAACAACATCCAAATCCTGGGCTAGGTGATTATCTTCTCTCAGCCTCCTGAATAGATGGATTAGAGGTTCATGCCAAAAACCCAGGCTATTATTTTTACTTTAGACCATGAATCTAGTGTTGAACATTTTCCCCTAGAGTAGATGTCAACTGGAGAAATTATTCTCTCAACCCCTACAACCCCTATCAGTTAAGACTTCAGATTTTAAATAACTCTGACTCTTTGGCTTCTTAGATTATTGTAATAAATCTAAACCACCATATATTGAAATCTAAACCACCACATATTGAATTATTTACCAGGTCAGGTTTTGTTATGCACCACATAATATCCAAATTTTACACTCCATCTCCTCTGTTGAACGTTTTTATCTGGGCTAATATTCCATTTCTCCAATCATTCCAAGACCAGGGATAACACATCTAAGGACAACCCCTACCCATCAGATCAACTGGCAGTCTTTAAAGAACCAACCACATATTAACTTTTCCTGACTCATTTTTCTTCCTAGCCCTGGGGAACACAAAAAATTTCCTCCTTTATGTAGTCCTGTATTTTATCTGTGTACTATCCTTTTCTTGCAATTTTGCTCTTGGAAACTGTACCAAGTAAAATTTCTTTTTTTCTTTTCTTTTCTTTTTTTTTTTTCTCTCTCTCTCTCTCTTCCTCTATTATTTTTCATGAGACTGACTCTTACCGTGTTCCCCAGGCTAGATTGTCTATGACCTCAGATTTGCACACAATGACATACAAATCACTTGTTTAAGTGATACTCCTGCCTCACTTTCTGGAGTAGCTGGAAATATAGGTTAAGGATACAACACTTGATAACCCTTTCTATTTGAGTAGAAACCCAGTGAGGGATCAGGGCTGAAGCTGTCTTTCTGTTGCTCAGTCTTCTTTCTACCATTAGAGCTCAGGGGCTCTTTCTCATTTGGTTACCCATAGCATCACAATATTGTATGCCTGTATGGGCTACTTAATTGAGCTCTATATAAAAAATGAACTCATGTGGACTTTGACAATTGTCCAATCCTCAGGTTTCGGACACATGTAAGGAGTATGTCAGGTCTTTTTACCTATCCAAGAAGGGAGATCACCAAAACTATGCACAGATATATTTTATTATTATCAGGCTTCATTAGGTATTGTGTATTATGTCTGTGATCCAACACAGCTCTTCAATGGGCATTGTGGCTAAGAAGCCAAAAGTTTAGACACAAGTCACATTAAATTCAAGGTTGAGAGACATTTTAGGACAGGTAGATATTTTCTATGATCATGAAAATCACTGCATGTATGGGTTACACTACTGGACAAAGTGCCTCACTAGAATTTGAGAGGGAACCTTCAGTGAGACACCTACCATCTGAAACAAGCCTATTCTATAGAAGAAGGGTTACTGTCCTTGGGGCTAACTGGTTTGTGATGCAGAGGATAGCACTGCAGATAACAAAATAATCAGAAAAGGGTGCCTGAATCTTGCTCCAGCACCCAATAACTGCCTATATTTATTGATTCCGTTATAGCCTCTGAAACATCTGAAAATTTAAAATATTAGACAGTGAAGACAGCAAAGTAAGATCACAGAAACTGCAATAAAGATTCCAATTCAGGCTCGGTGCCTGTGGCTTAGGTGACTAAGGTGCCAGCCACATACACCTAAGGAGGCAGGTTTGAATCAAGCCTGGCCCATCAAAACAACAATGATGGCTCAACCCCCAAATGGCTGGTGTTTGGAAGCCTGTGGTCCCAGCTACTTGGGAGGCAGAGGCAGGAGACTCTCTTGATCCCAGGAGTTGGAGGTTGCTTTGAGCTGTGTTGCCACAGCATTCCACCCAGGGGGGTAGCTTGAGGCTCTGTCTCAAAAAAAAAAAAAAAGATTCCAATTCAATTGTAAAGATACAATTACCGCTGAGCACTTATACAATTGATACAAATACAAATTTGGAACATTTTACTGGGGTCTGAATCACAATGTTGCCACATTGTCTGTTTTATTAGCCCATTTCCACTAGTCTTAGTTTTAAAACTAAGACTAACAATTATTCTGTTAATGAGGAGAAAGAAGTAAATTACAACTGCCCAGTGTATCATCAACTGTTTAGCCCCAGATACTGACCCAGTGTGGCCTTTTGGCATATTCCTTTGTGAGAATATGTCTGCTTTTGTGTAGTCCCAGGAATGTTCTCAGAATAAGCTAATTCCTTCTTAGGGCCATATTCCCCAGGGAGCACATGAGGCTAAACTACCATGTCTGAGCATGTGGGGATGTACATTTTCAAAGAAGGAAAACACTGGGTGGAGTCAATATGGTGGACTAGAGCCAGCTTTACACAGAAGGTCCCATGCAAAAAGTGAGTTAAAAGAAAGAAGTCCTAGAGATTTCCTCATTGGAGGGAACTGTGTCACAGACCTTTGGGTTACCAGTGATGGGGTGTGACAGAGGTGCAATGTGGGGATGGAGGCATCAACTTTAACAGACTAATTTATTTTCTGGGTGGGTCCTTTTGACCACACAAAGCACTGGAGCAAGTCATACTTGGGATGCCAGCACATCCCTCCTATGTAGTTACTGAAGACTTTTGAACTCTTTCACTTGAAACAAGTGCTGACTGGGACAATTGATTTGGACCTCTTGAACTGGACCCATGAGTAAAGGACTATCCAAAGGTGTTCCCTGAGTTTGTGGTTTATGGAAGTTTTGATTTTCCTTTTCCATATATTGCCTGGGGTGGGGTGGGGTGACATAACTGCTGTTGTTTATCCACAGCTGAGTCTTCTTTTTTTTTTTTTTTTTTTTTGAGACAGAGCCTCAAGCTGTCCCCCTGGGTAGAGTGCCGTGGCATTACAGCTCACAGCAACCTCCAACTCCTGGGCTCAAGCAAGTCTCTTGCCTCTGCCTCCCAAGTAGCTGGGAC
>CAUYTI010128037.1:0-10177 GCA_963575145.1 Galago senegalensis | reverse complement strand
GTGGCATTACAGCTCACAGCAACCTCCAACTCCTGGGCTCAAGCGAGTCTCTTGCCTCTGCCTCCCAAGTAGCTGGGACCACAGGCGCCTGCCACAATGCCCGGCTATTTTTTGGTTGCAGCCGTCATTGTTGTTTGGCAGGTCCAGGCTGGATTCGAACCCGCCACCTTAGATGTACGTGGCTGGCGCCTTAGCTGTTTGAGCTATAGGTGCCGAGCCCCCCCCCCTTTTTTTTTTGATACAAAGTTTCACTATGTTGCCCTGGGTAGAGTGCCATGGCATCATAGCTCACAGCAACCTCCAACTCCTGGACTTAAGTAATCCTCTTGTCTCAGCCTTCCAAGTAGTTGGGGCTACAGGCACCCACCACTATGCCCAGCTAGTTTTTAGAGATGGGGTTCGCTCTTGCTCTGGCTGGTCTTTAACTCCTGACCTCCAGCAATCCACCTGTCTCAGACTCTCAGAGTGCTAGGATTACAGGGCGTGAGCCACCACACCTGGATTCACGAAGTTTCTAATAATTGACATACTGGTTTACAAAAGTGGCAGTTTCATATGGTTAATCTAATATTGGGGTTGAATTTAAAGAATTCTGGCACTTGGGTTCACCTTCTATTTACGGCTCCAGTTCTACTAAATGATCCCTTTATTTGGTCTGTCCAGCTTCATACAGACTTCCCTGCGCCTTCCTGAATCTTCCTGCTATGCTTTCACTTGGTGTTGTCTGCCCTCCCTCATAAACCTTCTTCCTCTGTTGATACCACCCTTCATTCCATTCAAGACTCAGTTCTAGACTCTCTTCCTCATTAAAATTCCCCTGATCAATCATCCCACTTTATAGGAAACTGAATTCTTAAGTTGAATTCCTATGGTATTTTCTAATAATACAAGTATCTTCTTGCTTAAGTAAATTATAAAATCTTCAAGGGCTGCATCTTCTAATTACTTAAGCAATTATTAATCTGGAAAAGATTCTGGGCTTGGTGCCTATAGTTCAGTGGCTAGGGTGCTGGCCACATACACGGGGGCTAGTGTGTTCAAACCTGGCCTGGGCCTGGGCCTGCTAAACAACAATGACAACTACAACAAAAAAGTAGCCAGGTGTTGTGGTGGGCACCTGTAGTCCCAGCTATATGGGAGGCTGAGGCAAGAGGATCATTTAAGCCCAAGAGTTTGAGGTTGCTGTGGGCTATGATGCTACCGCACTCTATCAAGGGTGACATAGTGAGATTCTGTCTCAAAAAAAAAAAAAAAGGTTCTGCTCTAAATGGGCACTTAATAAATACTTTCTGATTGAAAAAGTCCATTAGAACTATTAGCTTTCCTGGTCTGGTATAAAAAAGATACTCTCAGTAAAATTTCACAATTATCTCTAGGCAGGGAAATGTGTGAATACCTACCAGCCAAACAATGCAAGAACTAGTACTTTTTCTACTATTAAAAAGTATGAATGGTGATAGCTCAGGTGGCCCAACTCTCTCTCTGGCATGCAGACGAAGGGGCTCCCTTGAGTCATTTCTGCTCACTTGATTAGTGACCTGAATAGCACTGTCTACTTTCTCCCTTTTCTAACTTATCAAACCTCTTATTTAGAAGTATTCTTATTTCTAATGCCTTTTGTAACTGGTTTTACATACCTACCTTGTCTGCCAGACTCTGCATGCTCAAGGAATGTTGACTCCCGTTTGATGAATACATGTGTGAATGTTTGATCAGCGGAGCTGTTTCAAGGGAAGAGTGAAATTAAAGCCTGAGAAGTAGCAGGTATCAGCACTACATTTTTCAAACCTTTTGGCTATTGTAATGTTTACACACACACACACACATGCCTGCACGCACAGGGTGGCCATAAAGTCCATGTGCAAGATTGCCCAAGACTATGCATGAACTTTATGGCCACCCTTTTAGATATCTTTTACATATGTATATATATATATATTAGCTCTTTGTATCTCCTACTGGTTCTGTTTCTGTGGAAAACCATAATAATGGTGTTAGTGTGACTTCTCTAGGCTTCAGATTTTTCTTTTGTTTTCTTTTCTTTTTTTTTTTTTGAGACAGAGTCTCACTATGTCACCCTTGGTAGAGTGCAGTGGCATCATAGCCCACAGCAACCTCAAACTCTTGGGCTTAAATGATCCTCTTGCCTCAGCCTCTCACATAGCTGGGACTACAGGTGCCCACCACAACACCTGGCTACCTTTTTGTTGTAGTTGTCATTGTTGTTTAGCTAGCCCAGGCTGGGTTTGAGCCCACCAGCCTCAGTGTGTGTGGCTGGTGCCCTATCCAGTGAGCTATGGGCGCCGCCCAGCTTCAGATTTTTCTAACCTGAAATATGAAAAAGTGAAATCTCTTCCTATGGCCAAAAGGTACTACCTTTAATTCTGGAGACGCAAAGAATTTTTTAAAAATATGTGCTAGGTACACTGGGTTGTTAGGAAATGAAAAGAATTTGGTCAGAGTTGTAAATAATTTTTTTAAAAATATGAAACGCTTCACGAATTTGCGTGTCATCCTTGCGCAGGGGCCATGCTCATCTTCTCTGTATCGTTCCAATTTTAGTATATGTGCTGCTGAAGCGAGCACAGAGTTGTAAATAATTTAATGATTAGAAAATGCATTCTATCAAGCGTAAGGAATTAATATTACTTGAATTTATATTATTTGGTCTGGAGGGAAATAAGAAATGAGGAGTACCCTTATGATGGTGTTCAAATATAAGGAAATCTGTTGACCAGCTGTTCTCAATTTCACCTGAACAGAGAGGAAAAATCAGGAATGAATTTAAGAAGCACCACAGGGAATGTGAGGCAGACTTTTCTGACACTGTGAATTAGTGGCTCTCAAATTTTGGTTTATATGATTCCCCCCCCCCAAAAAAAAGCTTGTTTAGAATGTAGGTTCCTGGCCTCTACACCTAGCAGTTATGACTTGATGGGTTTGGGGTGGAGCCTATGAATCTACATTTTCAATAATCCCCCAGTCCCTGAAATTGAATTGAGATGGATTTTCATTGAATTACACTTTGGGAACCACTGGGTGGATGGCAGGATGGAATGGATTCTTTGGGAAATAATTGAGCTTTTCTTTTCTAGAATGCTTCATAAAGTTATTTTTGTTTTATTTCATTCTGCTTAAATACAAGAGAGCTTATACTGTTCAGGGGAGTGTGCTAAGTTGAATAGTATCCCCCCAAAATTCATATCCTCCCCAGAAGCTCAGAATGTGACCTTATTTGGAAATTGGGTCATTGCGGTTGTAATTAGCTAAGATGAGGCCATACTGGAGTAGGATAAGTCCTAATCCAAAATGCCTGGTGTCCATATAAAGAGAGGGTCAGAGGCACAGGGAGAATGCCATGTGACAACAGAGGCAGAGATTAGAGTGATGTGTCCATACACTAAGGAATGCCAGGGATTCCTGGGAGCCACGAAAGCCTAGGAAGAGGCAAGGAAGAATCCTCCCAGAAAGCCTTCAGAGAGAACATGGCCCTGCAGACACCCTGATGTCGGCTCTTTAGCCTTCAGAACTGTGCGAGAATACATTTCTGTTGTTTGAAGCCACCCATCTTGGGCTACTTTTTTATGGCAAGCTTGGGAAATGAATACAGGAAGTTTTGGTAAATTGATAATCCTGACACTAGAAAGAGACGTAGAGGAGCACTCAGTATAGGTCTTTATTGTTTTCACGTAGGCTTGTTTGCTCATATTCTTAAGGGTCTAGGTATTCAAATATTTGTAATTGTCACAAAGTAATAGTAATGTATCAGTATTATGACATCCTTGCCCTAAACTGTCCCTTAATACTGAACATATATGGTCTTGAATATTTGAGATAAGTGGGCTTTTGATTTTTTATAAGATTAAAGAAGTAAATGCTGGCTGTGTGCGTTGGCTCATGCCTGTAATCCTAGGACTCTGGGAGGCTGAGGCTGATAGCGAGATTGAGCTGTGGAGTTTGAGACTAGCCTGAGTAAGAGCGAGATCCCATCTCTAAAAAACCCAGCCAGGTGTTATGGTGGCAGCCTGTAGTCCCAGCTACTTGGGAGGCTGAGGCAAGAGAGTTGCTTGAGCCCAAGAGTTTGAGGTTGCTGTGAGCTATGATGCCACAGCACTCTACTGAGGGTGACAAAGCTAGACTCTGTCTCAAAAAAACAAATTAAAAAAAAAAAGAAAGAAAGAAAAAGAAAAAAAAGAAGAAAGAAGGAAATGCACTTTAAACAACATGCTAAACACTCCAAACTTTCATACAGAAAGTTTCCTATTGAGGCTGAGTGGTCAATAGTGGATAGATTTAAAGCCACTTTCTCCTCTTAAAATTCTAGAGTTAATTTCAAGAATAAATCTGATTTTTACACCAATTTGCGATGATGGTGAAATTTTGTATAGACAGGTTATCCATTTGAATGAAACTTCAATAACTTAGGCATATACGAAAAACTCATGCCTCAGTGCCTGTAGCTCAGCGGCTAGGGTGCCAGCCATATACACCAGAGCTGGTGGGTTTGAACCCAGTCCCGGTCTGCCAAACAACAATGACAACTACAACCAAAAAATAGCCAGGTGTTGTGGCAGACGCCTGTAGTCCCAGCTATTTGGAAGTCTGAAGCAAGAGAATCACTTAAACCCAAGAGTTTGAGGTTGGTGTGAGCTGTAATACCACGGCACTCTACCCAGGACAACATAGTGAGACTCTGTCTCAAGAAAAAAAAATAAAAACAAAAGAAAGAAAAACTCATGCAAGATATTAAACTTATTTTCTTATAAGGCGTGTTAGGAGAGTCTCCCCACCCTTTGTAATTGTTAAATTATACTAATAAATTTCACTTCTCAGTGCTGAAAATTCCTATGTGCTTTGGTTGTGCACTTTTTAGTGGCCCTAACATCTGGAAAGCCCTTGCTCTGCAGCGTTTAATTTGCCATCTTCTGCTTCCCAGGTAGGTGCTGTGTGATAGTGCAGCGTGATAGAGAAGGGGCAGAGGACTTGGCTTGTGTCCGGCATGTCATTTCTTTCTGTTAATAAAACACTCAACTGAGTCATTTTCTCTGGCCACTTTTTCCATTGTAAAAAAACCTAAATCAAAGAACTGGACTGCTTTTATTGGCAAAACAGTAGATAAATCAGGGAGGTAAAAATTCAAGAAGTATTCAATACGAGTACCACAGAGAGTGGACTCGCTGGGTGAAAGGTTTATTCTATCAATTTTCCTCTTGAGACACTTAGGTTTAAGGAAATGTTTGCACTGTTCTAGAGAAAAAGTTGGCTGTGTGTTTTTCTTTTCTGTTTAGGCCACTCTGGAAGTAATTCCTTTGGGCGCAATTATCTAACATATGGTGATTTAGAAAAAGTCCAAAGCAAAGGTCATTTGGATGTTTGAGGCAGGAAAGAAGAAAATCCATCTTGGAGAATAAAATGAAGTCATGAAGGGCTGAAGTACAACTTATGGTCAAAGGGACGTGAAAAGTAAAAGTGAGGTAGCTTTCAAGCAAAAAATGCAACTGAAAACTTTTTCTATTTGTGTGCATGTGTGTGTGTGTGTGTTTGTTTGCATGAGGACTGGGCATGTGGAGACGGAAGAAAAGGCTATGATATCAGAGAAGTTTGGTGGTGGACAAGGCATGGAAGAGATCAAGTCCAGTGTGCAACGTGTGTGAGTGGCCTGTGCCACTGAGCAGGAAGGACCTTGTGCCCAGATGGGCCCCCTAGTTTGTTTAATGCTCAGTTGTCGTGCCGTGAAGTTCTTAATCATTTTTTAATTTGATTTTGTACCAGACTGGCAAGATATGTAGCCAGTCCTACAAAAGGGGCTCTATTCTCAACCCCTTGTGGGTTTTGGTTGTTTCTGTTTTTTTGGATTGCTGTTGTTTGTTTGTTTGCTTGTTTTATGAGAGAATTAGATCCAGAGAAGAGACATCACTTGCCAGGAACAGAGGCCCAGCTCCTCCGGGTCAAACTGCAAATGAATTCATGTTTAAAGTGTCTAGCCAGAGAGAAGTGCTTTCACCCGCATATTGAAAAGAAACTTCTTCATGCATCATGACTAAGCCAAAGAAAACATTTAAAGAATGCAAAAGGAAGAAAGGTCTGAATAGGATTTGATATGAGGAGGACCTGACATTGACTTTACAAGTCACTTCTAAAAAACATGTCCTGCCATAATGATTCTCCTCCCTTAGCATAGGCCCTCACACCGCCCTCTAAAGCCAGGGGACCCTGGCCTGCACTCACTGCCTTCTAATCCAGAAGGCTGTGTTGTCAGGAAGTCGAAGCACAGTATCAAGCTAATCGCTGTCCTGATGCAGGGGGCACTGACTATCCTGCTCCATGCACCTTTATGACTGGTGCTGTCCCAGTGACATGGATCCAGTTTAATGATGGTGCACTTCTCTTCCTGCAGGCCAGGAACACAACAAACAGCCCAACACATGGGGTCTGAGCATCACATGGTAGCAAGCTGTTGTCTACAAATTCCAAAAGGATCCAACTGAAAGCAAATGACTGAGGAGCGGCCTCAGGAGACTGGAAAATGTCCTCAGCATTGTGGAGTTCTGTATCATCAGCTGACCTTGCTCTCAGAATTAATACTTTTAGATTCTAGATGAGGCAAGCTCTAGTAGGTAGTTGATTTTTAACTTCCTTTAAAGATTGTAACAACTGCCAGGCACCTGCCAGTCAATGCTCCACAACTTTCTGATGATAAACTATATCTAACAGGTAGATGTCGAAAAGGTGGGTTTGCAGCTCTCCCCAGGGAGTGTCAACTGAAATTCTGTTAGGCCAGAATAGGCCAAGGAATTCTCAAATCACATTTTTTTTTTCCGTGAGAAATATCCTACTTAAAATTCCCTCAGTGTAAACCAGAAAAGAGTAGATAGACTGGTATCAGCTGGTTTATAGAAAAAAAGATGTTTGAAATAGCCACATTAGTTTCCAGACTCAAGGAACCTGAGGAGAATTCGCTACCCCTTGACATGTTGCTTACTCACCATGATTTGAAGAGCTGGCAGGGACTTTACTGGCACAACCAAGGATGTAGAAAACACAGCCCAAACTCTTTCATAAAAGAAACATTCCGGACTTTCTCAAGTGTCTGGTGAGGGCGCGGAAGGGTGAGGCATCAGATACTTTCCATGTGCAGGTCAAGTCTAGAGAAGGGAAATGTGGAAATACAAGAAAACAAACTTAAGAGATTTATCTTGGCAGGAGTTTTACAGCATAACATTTTGGAGCTGAAAACACTCTAATCCTCCACTCGCATTTCACAGATGAGGAAACTGAGGTCTGAGGAGACGGCAAATTACCTGAGGCCACTTGGCCAGCTGGAAACAACTGGGCCCCCAAGCCCCAAGAGCAGTCTTCTTTCATGTCATGTGCCTTCTGGGTAGGTGCTAAGGGGGGAGGAAGTTGGTTTTTGTCAAACATTGAGACATGGTGACATTAACTTCCTTTTTTTTTTTTTTTTTTTTTTGAGACAGTCTCACTCTGTTGCCTTGGGTAGAAGGCGTCATAGCTCACAGCATTCTCCAATTCCTGGGCTTGAGCAATCCTCTTGCTTCAGCTTCCTTAATAGTAGGGACTGTAGACGTTTGCCACCATGCCCAGCTAGTTCTTCTATTTTTAGTAGAGACGGGGGTCTTGCTTTTACTCAGGCAGGTCTTAAACTCCTGGTCCCAAGCTATCCACTTGCCTTGGCCTCCCACAGTGCTATAGGATTATAGGCACAAACCATCATGCCTGGCTGACATTAATTTCTGGTGAATTGGTGGCCCAAAGTGTGTGTTTCTGAGCTAGCTTGGGTTTTGACTGCTACAGGAGCTATGGAGAACCCTTCCAGGTGTATTTTTCAAATTGCTCCACATCATGACTGCAAAGCAGACGATGAAGGGGAAAGATGGCAGTGCTAGTTATACAATGCCAGTTGTAACACTACTACTGCATCTGGACTTGCTGGTTGATAAAGCACTTAGTAACCTGGAGGAGTTAATTGGACAAGGGGTTTACCATTTGCTCATTGTCACAGGATTCCCAAATCTAGAAAAGTTGCTTTTGAAATGTTTTCCTTAAAACATATAAAATGTACCTAAACCACCATTATATGCTACCATTTACATTAATACAATAGCAATTTATCACATGCATTCCCAGTTACTACATGTTATATTCAAAATTTGATTTTTCCCGCAATGAGGACCTCGACCAACCAGGCCCAGGCTTCTCAGTTCTCTACTCCTGCTATTTGAGTTCACTTTCTAAAAGTAAAACACTTACGTGCAGACCCATGTCTCAAGCTCTGCTTTTTGGAGGAAATTAGGCAAAGAAAATAACATTTCTTATACCTTTTCCAGCTTTGCCCTCCTGTGTTGGCCTCTTCCACAGCCTTGATTTAGCAGTTCAGTGTAATACTCTCATTATTTTCCAATTTTCTTTCTTAATTCTGACACCCTGTTTGGCTTCTACCTACCTTATTTATCCCTGATTTTTAACCTGTTTTTCTCATTCAAGCCTAGTGCACTGATGCCCCAAATCCCTTGAAATCCACAGCTATAAAAATGTCTCAATTCTTCCTCCTCTCAGCCCAAATGCTCACTAATTTCAGTGGCTTTAAGCCCAGGATAAGGTGAGCACAGCCCTGTATCTTTAATTAGGTACTTTTCAAATCCCCTGTGGTATGTACAGTTTGGATTATTAAATTATGCCAAATGCATTTCATGTGAGGGGGGTATGAAGATTAATAAGTTGTGGTTTCTAAATAGCTTAAAAAGTCCAGAATGGAAGGTGTTTTGCAAATATGCAGCTCTGCCTTCAGTAGCAGACATCGCCTTCGCCTACAGAATAAATTCTATTTTGGGAAAATGTCTAGCTAAGCCTGGATAGAATAAACAGGCCACAGCAATCCTACGCTTTGACAGTGCCGGCTGCTGCAATTCATCCATCCATCCATCCATTCATAAACACGTATGAAATATTTATCATGTGTCAAAACTCTGATAGGCCCTAGAGATTATAAAAGCAATCACCTTCAAGTTGCTCACATATCAGGCTGTGAAGGTGGGGGCTGAACAGTACACAAATAATTATAACATGCAGATGCCGTTTAAGGAGGAAGCAAAGGGCTGTGAGGGTTGGGAAGAAAGAGGGGTCAGAGCTAGGAGCTGGGTTCAATAAGGCCTCACACAGGGAGGTGGTATTTGGATAAGGCTTGAAAGGGAAGTAGAATATTTTTAAATAATTTGGGGGGGAATAAGTATAGATGTGCAGAAAGTTGCAAAAATAGTAGAGAGGACTCCCACACACCCCTCACTTGCTTTACCTTTGTGTCTTACATTTCCATGGTGCATTTGGCAAAGCTAAGAAACCCACGTTGGCAAGTTACTGTTACCTGGGCTCCCTGTGTTTTTGGATGACACCAATTTTTTCCATTAATGTGGAAAAATTTCTGTTCTGTTCCAGGATCCAGTTTAGGCAAACACGTTATGTTTAGTTGTTATGTCTCCCCAGAGTCCTCTGATCTGTGACAGTGTCTCAGACGTTGCTTGTTGTTGTGACCTTGACAGTCTTGAGAAGTACTGGCCAGCTATGCCGTGGAAGGTCTCCCAGTTTGGGTTTGTCCGATGTTTCTCCTCATGGTTAGACTGAGACTGAGATTTGGTTTGGGGAAGAACATCATGGAGATGTGCCCACCTCCTCACACCACAACCGCGCTACCTGATATCCACATAACATCACTGCTGACTGAACCAAGACGCCAGAACATTAATGGGGGAGATTGCCTCATGGGTGACCAGGCCTGTTTGTGCACTAGTGAAAAGTCCAGGTGGGAGTTGAGCAGACAAGCTAGGTGTTGGTATAACACTTTTACTTTTTTGTTACTTTATAATTTTTATTTATTTATTTTTGAAGCAGAGTCTCACTTTGTCGCCCTAGGTAGAGTGCTGTGGCATCACAGCTCACAGCAACCTCAAACTCTTGGGCTTAAGTGATTCTCTTGCCTTACCTTCCCCAGTAGCTACAGGCACCCGCCACAACACCCAGCTAGTTTTTTTTTTTTTGAGACAGAGCCTCAAGCTGTCCCCCTGGGTAGAGTGCCGTGGCATTACAGCTCACAGCAACCTCCAACTCCTGGGCTCAAGAGAGTCTCTTGCCTCCACCTCCCAAGTAGCTGGGACCACAGGTGCCC
>CAUYTI010128036.1:0-26713 GCA_963575145.1 Galago senegalensis | reverse complement strand
CTTGAGCCACAGGCGCTGAGCCCCAATTTTCTTAAATCTTCTTGATCATGAAGGGATGCTGGATATTATCAAAGCTTTTTCTGCATCAATTGAGAGAATCATATGGTCTTTGTTTTTTAATTTGTTTATGTGATGAATTATATTTATAGATTTACGTATGTTGAACCAGCCTTGGGATGCTGGGATAAAACCTACTTGGTCGTGGGGTATAATTTGTTTGATGTGTTGCTGGATTCTGTTTGTTAGGATTTTGCTGAATATTTTCATATCAATATTCATTAGTGATATGGTCTATAGTTTTCTTTTCTTGTTGTGTTTTTTCCTAGTTTGGGGATCAAGGTGATGTTTGATTTGTAGTGTGTGTTTGGTAGTATTCAGTCTTTTTCTATATTTTGGAAAAGGTTAAGTAATATAGGTACTAGTTCCTCATTAAAGGTTTGGTAGAATTCTGATGTGAAGCCATTTGGTCCCGGGCTGTTCTTTTTAGGGAGATATTGTATAGTTGATGCTATTTCAGAACTTGATATAGGCGTTCAACATTTCCACTTCCTTCTGGCTAAGTCTTGGAAGGTGGCATGTTTCCAAGTATTGGTCAATTTCCTTCAGATTGTCATATTTCTGAGAATAAAGTTTCATGTAATATTCATTAAGGATATTTTGAATTTCTAAGGGATCTGTTGTTGTTTTGTTTTTACCATTTCCGATTGATGAAATTAGAGATTTTACTCTTTTTTTTCCTGGTTAGGTTGGCCAAAGGTTTATCTATTTTATTGACCTTTTCAAAAAAGGAACTTTTTGATTTATTGATCTGTTGTATAATCCTTTTGTTTTGAATTTCATTTAATTCTGCTCTAATTTTGGTTATTTCTTTTCTTCTGCTGGGTTTGGATTGGAATGTTCTTCCTTTTCCAGTTGCTTATGATGTCTCATAAGTTGTTAACTTCCTCTCTTTCCATTCTCTTGATGAAGGCTTGTAGTGCTATAAATTTCCCTCTTAGGACTGCCTTAGTGGTATGCCAGAGGTTCTGATAATTTGTGTCTTCATTATTGTTTTGTTCCAAAAATTTTGTAATTTCCTTCTTCATCTCGTTTCTGACCCACCTATCATTCAGCAAAAGGTTATTTAGTTTCCATGTTTTTGTATGAGTCTGCAGATTCCTGTTGTTACTGAGTTTAACTTTTATTCCATGATGGTCTAAGCAGATGCAAGGAATAATTTTTATTCTTTTAAATTTGCTGAGGTTAGACTTGTGACCTAAGATGTGATCTCTTTTGGAGTATGTTCCGTGGGCTGATGAGAAAAATGTGTATTCAGTTTTGTTAGGATGAAATGTTCTGTAGATGTCTGTTAAGTCCAAATGTTGGATGATTGAGTTTAGATCTAAAATTTCTTTGCTCAGCTTTATTGGAGTATCTATCCAACACTACCAAAGGACTGTTGCAATCTTTGACTATGATGGAGCTGGAAGAAATAAAGTTGCTCATGTCTGTTAGAGTGTCTCTTATAAATTGAGGTGCATTCTGGTTGGGTGTATAAATAGTGATAATTGAAATCTCATCATATTGAGTATTACCCTTAACAAATATAAAGTGACCATCCTTATCCTTGCTTACTTTTGTTGATTTAAAGCCTATTGTATCTGCAAATGAAATTGTAACACTTGCTTTCCATTTGCTTGAAATATAGATGACCATCCCTTCACCCTGAGTCTCTAGTTCTCTTTTAAGGTAAGATGAGATTCTTGTATGCAGCAGACATCTGGCCTGAGTTTTTGTATCCAGTCAGCCAACCTGTGCCTCTTTACAATTTAAGCCATTCATATTAATTGAGAATATTGATAAGCCTGGTAAAATTTTGGGTATTGAGTTTTTCAAAAGTCCAATGGTCATTTTTAATCCTTTTGCCACTATTGGGGTTGAAACTTGATTAAAAGTTTCTGAGTGAGTTTACTTTTGTGGTGGAGGATTGCACTGGTCATTATGGAGGATAGGTCTGAGAATATCCTATAGAGCTGGTTTAGTTATGGCCAATTTCTTCAACATGTGAATGTCATTAAGTATTTAATTTCTCCATCATAGATGAAACTCAGTTTAGCTGGGTACAGGATCCTAGGTGGAAAGTTGTTTTGTTTTAGGAGATTAAAAGTTGGTGACCACCCTCTTCTAGCCTGAAAGTTTCAGCAGAGAGATTTGCAGTCATTCTAATATTCTTCCCCTTGTAGGTTCTTATGTCTGGCTGCTTTTAGAATTTTCTCTTTCATATTAACTTTAGTGAACTTAATTATGATGTGCCTGGGGGATGTCTTATTCAGGTTGAGTCATGCTGGGCTTCTGAAACTGTCCACTATCTGAATTTCCAAATCTCTTGGCATATCTGGAAAGTTCTCTTTCATAATTTCATGAAGAAGAGCTTCTGTGTTTTGTGAAGCAACTTTATCACCTTCAGAGATGCCTATAAAGTGAATATTTTTTTTCTTTGAATTATCCCAGAGCTCTCTGAGAGAACAATATATTTTTGCTCACCATTTCTCTTCCTCTTTGAGCACTTGAGGGTGTTCAAAAGCTTTGTCTTCAATGTCAGATATCCTTTTTTTGCCTACACCATTCTGTTAGCGAGGGATTCTACCACATTTTTCAGATCTTTGAGGGCTGCAAACACTTGCCTCAATGTGTCAAAATCTTTTGTCATTTTATCTTTGAAATTGTTGAATTATTGAGACATCTTTTGAATAATTCCTTAAAATTCTGATTCCCTCCTTTCCTCCATTCTGTTGATCTTATTTGCTATTCAGACTCTGAACTTGATTTTTGACATATCCACCATCTGTTTATGGATGGGATCTTTAGTTGCATCTGCCATATTTTTCCTTGGGGAGAGGTTGATCTACTCTGGTTGTTCATGTTACCAGAGTTTTTCTGCTGATTCTGCTCCATGCTTAATTTATACTGTTTGGGTAGATGAACAGATAAGGAGAAGTTGAGTTGGGGGCTCCAGGAGTAGTGATTAACTAACCCTTTGCCCGAAGGCTGGGGCTGGTGTCTCTACCTTTTCTCCTAGAGCTTTGCCAAGGACCCATACAGTGCTACCACCTGGGAAACTGGGGTATTCCTTGGTTTGGTGGGGCTAAGTCACTCTGTCTTGTTTTCAGCTGGTCTCTGTTCTACCCTAGTAAACCAGTTACTCTGGGTTGAAGTCTCAGCTGTGGAGAAATACCAGCAATTAAGTCACCCCACCCCCTACAGCCAGTTGGAAAGGGAAAATCACACCTTCCCACGACCACACACCCAAGGTACCACTTTGGATAGTCCTTGGGTGATTGGCCCAGTTTAAGAGGTCCAAATCAGTTGTCTCAGTCACCACTGATTTTAGGTGGGGGAGTTCAAAAGGTCTCTGGCAATTAGATAGCATGGGTCTAGTGGTAGCTCAGGTATGACTGGCTCCAGTTCTCCGTGAGGTCAGAAGGACCAACCCAGCAAATAAATTAGTCTGGGAAGGTTGATACCTCCTTCCCCAGCTAGCACCTCTGTAAAACCCAGTCACTGGTATCCCCACAGGGCTGTGACCGAGTTACCCCCAATGAGCAGATGCCTTAGGGGTTTATGCCTGCCTGAGTCAGAGGGAGACTATGTCTCCTCAGGCAGGTCTCTGTTCTCAACCACTATCTGGCAGGGTGAATTGAGGCCTGACAACCTCAGGTGCTTAATGGAGGCTGGGGCCGTTCACTCAGTTCCAGCCTTGCCCCTGATTGATGTTGTTAGCAGAACAGCACAACTTTGCAGAGTTTGTTTCTGTCCCAGCTATTAGATGCTGCTTGAGATGATAGAAACCATGACTCAGTTCTGGGCAGTGGCGAGCAATTAGAGCTCACACTGAGCTGTCAGTTTTGGCCTCTGCCTACCCACCTTTGTCTCCAGCTATGATCCCCTGAGGGCCGGATGCTCTTAGCCTCAGTAAAGCAGTCCTCTGGCTCAGCCCAGCCCTGGGATTCTCTGTGCACGTGTATTCTAGTCCTGAGCTCTGCCCAAGCTGCTACCACATCAGGCCACCTTCCCTTTACTCACGGGGAGATCCATTCTGCCAGTGGCTGCCACCGGAGAAGGTGTCTGGCTTCCTCTGGTTGCCCAGAGAGATAGGGCATATCTGTCTGGGATAGCCCCAGGAGTGTGAGCCTAATTGTTCCTGCAGCTGCTACTGTTCTGTACCTGGGGCACCACTGCCACTCCTGTATGCTTCTCTCTCAGCTGGCCACCCTCTGCTTATTTCCGTGCCACAGAATCAGCACAGCTGAGCAAGGGCCCTTCCCCTGTCTACACCTGTTGAAAAAATGCCCAAGAATCTGGACTCCATGTGGAGGCTTCCAGACCTCAGGGTGAGAGTGGAGAGGAGTGCTGGGAGTTCAGAGTTGCAGGTAGAGAATATATACAGTTTTATGCCTGGCAGGAGAGTGCCACGGCACCTTAGTATGGGTAGGAGGCCCAGTTTTTAGAGGGTCTCTGCCCTGGGATGGAATGGGAGGATGTTTGAACTCTGCTTGCTTATTTGTATGGAGTTTACTGTGAGCCCTTCTCACAGTAAGGGGACACCTGTCCGCTTAGTGCTGTATTCAGTACCTTTTGTTTGTATCTTTGGGGTTGCAGCTCACCTCAGTAGGGTTGATATGCATTCTTCAAACTTCTCTCTTGGCTCAGCTCCAAACCATTGGCTTACTTGCTACACTTCTGTCTTTTAACTCTCCTTCTGGATGGGAGCCTCTGTGGAAAGCTGGCTTCAGTCCACCATCTTACCTCTACCTCTTTCTGCTGGCTATTTTTTGTTTGTAGTTGTCATTGTTGTTTGGTGGGCCCAGGCTGGATTTGAACTCGTCGGCTCTGGTATATGTGGCTGGCGCCTTAGCCGCTTGAGCTACAGGTGCCAAGCTTGCCCTTTATTTTAAAAGGAGGTGTGGGGGCTGGCAGGAATAATGAACCAGGAACAGGTAAGATACACTTTCCTATAGGAGATAGGTGGGAATGGGTTGGAAGGGATTGGGAAGGGGATGGTGAAAAATCTGTATCCTTTTTGTATGGTTTTGAATTATGGAACCATTTATAAATTGAAAGACCATAAAATAGAGAAAAAAATTGAACCTGATTGTATTTCAAAATAACTTGATTACCCCAAAGAGAAAAAAACCCCCAAAAAACCTAATCCAAGTGAATTTTGAATCAAGTATGTTGTTTGTATATGTGTAACCTTGAGTGGGAATGGTTAGAAAAAAATTAAACAGTTAGCTTTATTTTGTACAACAATGTGAGTTTGTGATTCCAAGTCTAATTTTGTGTTTTATAGGACTGAACAAATATGTAATACGTTGAGAATACTGGAATGTGAGGAGCCAGGCTTTTCACTGCTGGAGAAGGGTGCTACTAATATGAAATGGCAGAAACTTTGAAAGTACCCTGTGTATTTAATTTTACTTAGAACTATTAGCATGGACTTATATTTTTAATAGATAGGAATACATTTGTATATATGTACATATATTTAATTTAAAAACCATAAGAATTCCCAGGTTTGTCAGCTGAAAGAATGTTGAAATAAGCACCCTGGTAGAATTAAGCGTATCTTGCATGAAGATAATGGTTTCAAATACCATTCCTCAATAAAATGAACCAAGGCTTCTGGATGGTTCTAGGTTTAGGGCATGGAAAATACAAGATGAACCCGGAGGATCTATTATACTGGAGTGTAAGGAAGTACTTACTCAAAAATGATGGATGATGTACAAGTTGGATCTATCAGGTGTAGAGCATAAATGTCTTAATCATGTAATTGGATAACAGTGATGAAGGCTATTTTGTTTAGTAGGATGTAAACATTCCAATTTGTACAAATAATCAACATATCGAATCCTATAATGGCATAAATGTATTTATGATCTATGTACGAATGACTTAATAAAAAAATATTAGAGTAGAAAAAAAATGATGGAGACAAAAAGTACACCAGAGAGCTAGCTTAAAGGTCTCCCTCTGGCCAATTCTGAGGCATTTTGAGCATGCATTATAATAATGAAGTATAATTTACTGCATAAAATATGTATATGCATACTGACATAAATAAAAGATAATAAATAGAAGAGAAGAATGAAAACCAAAATATCATCTGCTGAAGGATCTTTGACCCTTGAACTTAGTGTCTAGTTTATTTTACCCCAATTCCACTTGAGTACCAGCTCCCTGGCCTTTTAAATTGCCCAATGTGATCACTGAAGTAACACACAGTGATTAGTTATCCTGGGTGTCAGCAAATAATTATGAATAATATACTGCATGAACTAGGAAAAATGGTTTTCACATCAGGGAAGGGCCCTTGGTATTTAAGGTGGAAAAATAGTATGTGCAGAGATGGCACTGTGGGACAGTATAACATGAGAATAGAATTAGAAGTGGTTTGGAATGGATGGCGTATAAGCTACAGGATTGGAAGAGCAGAGAGAGTGAGTAGAGAATCAGACATAAGCCTGGCTTATGATCAGGTCATGATAAACCTGGTCTGCTGTACAAAGGGGCTTGTGTTTTATTCTGCAGTTCATGGGAAACCAGATAATAGCCTTGAATAGAGAAAAGAAGTAATCTTATTTGAATTTCTGACAGTCACTTTAGTTTCCAAGACAAGTTGTTGATGAGTGAGGCATTGAGGAAGAGAGCCCATTCAGGAAGCTGTTTCAGTAAACGAGGTGATGGATGAACAGCCTGAACTATGTCATGGCAATTGAACCAGATCAAAGAAGATGAATTTAAAAGATCTATGGGAAGGAATTGGATGTAGAAGTTGGGGAAGGGAGAGTAGCCCAGGGAAGGCCTCAGTGTTCTCACTTGTAAGATTAAGTGGTGCGCTGGGGATGCTCTGCTGGCAATAACGTCATTTCTGCTCTTCTTTATTCCCTCCTGTGTTGGAAGGGCTGGAAGACTAAAAACTACATTCTCCAGATTTCTATGCAGCTATGGTTCTGGATTTGACTTGAAATGTACTTGCATGAGCTGTGGAATTTGGAGAGGGATAGAAGATGTCTATCTTCTAGTTAATGAAAACGTACTTGCATGAGCTGTGGAGTTTGGAGGGGGATAGAAGATGTCTTCATACTGCCATGCTGGTTGGTGCGAAAAGTTGGATAGACAGGTGTTTTCAGTGGCAGATGGCAATTTCCAGTGTCTAGTCATCAGCTCTGTGAGTGTGAGGCAGTTGTGATGGGAGCCACACCAGCATATACCTCCTCTCTGAATTGCCACTGGTTGCAGGGAGCAGTGTGTGTGTGTGTGTGTGTGTGTGTGAGAGAGAGAGAGAGAGAGAGAGAGAGAGAGACCTTGAAAGCTAAATTGTCCAGTGGTGGGCTCCTGATTTATGTTTTATGTTCAGCAGTTTTTTAAGCACACAATTTTCTGTAGTAAGTCTCCTGTGTGAAATATCTAGCATGGTTTCTGTTTCCTGCTCTCAAGTCTGACTGACTGACAGGGCTGGGAAGTCTCTCCTTTCTTGCTGTATTTGATATGGGGCAGCCATCTCTGATGAATTACCATTGACATTCATTATTCACTGAGTATCTGAAATTTTAATCTTTGTGGAGAAGTAAGTTGAAAGATTGAAACCTGTGTTGTCAAAGTCAGTGAAATGTCAAATGTATGAGGGAAAATGTTTCAAAACTTGGAAAATAAATACAGTTAGGTACTTACCTTGCATGACCCTAAGAAACAAAAAAGCCCAAGGGGATGAACAAATAAAATGTTACAAATTAAATATGTAAACGTGTGCACTCCAAGATGAGAGAATAATTTGGGGACATAAAAAGAGCATCAAATTGTCACAATATTATAGGAAACAGTCACAAGCTAGCCTACCTTCCCAACTGTAGCCTTGGATATTCCCATTCTATAATTCTAAGTGTATATAATCAGAGAACCCACGGCTATTTTAAAGGCAGACCAAAAGGAAGAAATTTCATGCCTTATGCTTCTTTTTGTTTGAGGTTTATTGGAAAGAGAAAACAATGAGTATGTTTTCTTCACCTAGATTTGTCAAAATTTATGCAAAATAATGCACTTCAGTACCCATTTCCCTCCAAGCTTCCTTTACTCAGAAGTGCTGTAAAAAGGTAGAACCAATGATCCCCTGACCCCCTGCAAGAATAATGACTGTTCCAGAGGCATCTTTCAATAGCAGTTTGTGAAATAACCCGACATTTCCTGCAGGGGGAAACATACTCCAGTTTATGAGAAAATAAAGACACTAAACCCTGCACTATCAGCAATCTGGCTTAGTAAACATTATAAGTGCTTTTGAAAAATAAAAATTGTAATATGTATGCGCTTGATTCCTGTTCTGTTTTTCTTGGGTGAAGAATAATTCTATCCTTTTTTAAAATAAAAAACAAAATGGAATGACTTTAAAAGAATCTGTGTCATCTGTTAAGTAAATCTTAGTTGACCATTGTATAATATTTATTGCGTGTGCAGTTCTTGGATGATTTGCATCATCTGAGAGCAAAACTGGCTACCTACTATCACTTGTATTTTTACATAACTAGAAAGAGCGGCTTGAACAAGAAGTAGAGGCTGAAGGAATATGTGAGATAATCACAATAGACTACTATTCCTTCATGCATTCCATCACTCAACATTTATAGACTGCCTCTCATGTTTGAGACATTGTGCCTTATGCGAGGGATACCACAATAACATGTTTTTAACTGAATTCAAGGTGAAAAAAATTAGTGTTTGACAACAATCATTTAAAAATTTATTTTCAATCTGATTTTCAAAACTTTTAGTTTTCAGAAAGATAAATAGGACATATTGTCATTTGATTTTACCTTTGAGCCTTGAGAGGAGAGGTTAATCTTATTCTCCTAACCTTTACCTTAACCAGTCCTTAACCACTCCTCTCCTTCCTTAACCACTTAATGGCAAAACCCAGAGGCCCTTTCCAGCCAGATCTTAACTTTCTTTCTTTCTTTCTTTCTTTTTTTTTGCAGTTTTTGGCTGGGGCTGGGCTTGAATCCGACACCTCTGGCATATGAGGCTGGTGCCCTACTCCTTTGAGCCACAGGCACCACCCCCAGATCTTAACTTTCTTTGACTTTCCTGAATAAATTAATGCCATATCTTAGAAAGCTTTACTTGTATGTGATTTGCAAAGTAGTAATAGTTTCACACCATTTTCTTTAATTCTCCTTCAAATTTGCTGATGTTAGCAGTCCGATGAAACTGAACTACAGTGAAATTATTGGAAGGGACCTCTTTACCCCACACCTAAGTGTGTTGCCAAACATTCTATTATCATCATTATTACCGTTTAAATATTGTTCTTCATGATACCCCCCAGTGAGTATCTAAAATTCAACATATCTCTAACCTGAGCACATCTCTTATCTCCTTAGCCAATTATTATTTTTCTAGATTTTTGTGGAAATTATCTTCATTTGTTGGGCCACTGAGGTTTAAAATCAGGATCCTTCTACTCCCATCAGTCACACAGTCTTCCCTGTTCACTTCAATTGTAACTTTGTTTTCATCCTGTTTACTTGCCACTGAGCCAGGCTCCCTAGAGCCTCAACCAATGGTCCAGATTATGTCTTGCTGGGATTATTGCAGTAGTCTTCAAGTTGAGTTTTTTATTAAAGTCTTTTTTCGACAAACAAAGTTTATATATGATTGGTGTATATATTTGTTTATTGCCTATATCCTTGAGAGCAAGTATCCAAGTACATATTTAACTTAGGATAATTTGTAGAAGTTTCTCTATAAATGTTAGTTGAATGGAAGTTGGATTGATAAACGTTGCTATAATAATTGAGGGAAATATTTTACCTCAAAGTGTATTTCTATGATACATTTTGAGATGACTATTTAGAGAACTAACAAACAGAAGTAACCCTGCAAAGCTGTCTTTTTGTGGGGAAGATTTGTACCTGTAGAGAATCTGCAGGTTGGTGGAGCTAGGTTTTCTCCCAGGCCTTCCCTTCTCTTGATTTAGGAAAAATTAACAGAGATTCTGACAGCTTCACAGATCTGAAGGACACAATTACCATCCATTGACTCTGAGGGCTGCTACCTGGTAGGTTTCATCCCCATAGCAAGTGAAAGAGCTCAGGAAATTTCACTCCAAAATGTGACTTCTTGGTATAAAGAATATTTTGAATTGAAGGCCTTTTGAGATAGAAAGGCTTTGGAAGGGGCTTTCCCTCCATCTGCCTAAACCAGGCTCAAAAGAATAATGGACCTCCTTTCCCTTTATCTCACTCTTTATATGGGAAAGAAAACCAAGAATGCAACCAGGCCTACAAGGCAATCTGTTTCTCTCCATCCATTTATTCTCCCAAGTATCTATTCTTCTTACCTAACAACCATTTATTGCCCCTAAACAATCTTAACTATACCCTTTATCCCCTTCCTCTCTTAAAGGCAAGTGTAAAAATTTCTAGATTCCATTGGAATATTGGGTAATCATTCTGTGAGTCTCCCCATGCCCATGGTAAATAAACCTCCTCCTCTAATTAATTTGCCTTAATTCTGAGTTGATCTTTTAGTGAACTTTTGGGGGTTGTGGGGAAGGACAGGCTTCACCCCCATACAAGACCATTTGTGCTAGCCAGGTATCATCCCTCCCCTTTCCCATAACGTTTTTTACCACAATCTAAGCTCCTGATCCTTTCTGAACCCATAAGATGGTATACAAACTTCTGAACCTCCTTAAGACTTGGGTAATCATTGTGCAATGCTGCCTGTGCGCATGCTAATAGATTGTGTATGCCTTTTGACCAATCAATCTGTTTCCTCTGAATTGATTTTTCAGGAAACCTTTGAAAAGTGAAAGGAGGCTCGGCGCCTAAAGCTTAACCGGCTAAGGCGCCAGCCACATACACCTAAGGTGGCGGGTTCGAATCCCCAGCCTGGACCCGCCAAACAACGATGGCTGCAACCAAAAAATAGCCGGGTGTTGTGGCAGGTTCCTGTAGTCCCAGCTACTTGGGAGGCTGAGGCAGGAGACTCGCTTGAGCCCAGGAGTTGGAGGTTGCTGTGAGCTGTAATGCCATGGCACTCTACCCAGGGGGACAGCTTGAGGCTCTGACTCAAAAAAAAAAAAAAAGAAAGCCCAGAAATAAAGAAAGGAGACCAAAACAGGAACTGCAACTCTAAAACAGAAGGTTAACTGGAAAACACTACATACGCCAAAAAACACAAAATTGTAGAAGAGTATGATTTTCTGAAAATGTATAAATTACCAAAATGGGTTCCAGAAGTTAAAAAGGCTGAGAATAAGAAGTTCCATGAGTTGTCTTCCACAAGGAAATGGCCATATAAACAATCCCGGAGCACCAAAAAAGTTGGACAGCTTCCTGACATGTTCTGGAAATGCAGGTCCAGCACAGCGGACAAGCATGGCCATGAGGAGAAGAAACCTGGAAGAGCAGGTTCTTCACAGACCATAGGAAGCCTCGGGCTGCCACAGACACCAGGGTGAGTTGTCTAAACTTCACGGCTTAGACCAAGGTTTTCCAAGATGGACGTTCCCTGGTTTCCATAGTGTGTGGTCAGAATATGGAAAACCACAAGGTAGAAATGGCACAGGTTTCTAGGTAGTTTGACTTTATTGTTGTTCTGTTTTGTTAGTTCGTTTTTATTGTTGCTCACTGTTTGGGAAGATAATTTTAAACTTAAATATTTACATGACTTTCAAAGATTAAAAAAAATAGGAGACTTTCTCAGAGAATTATGTTTGGAACTACTTCAGACTATATAGCTCTAGGCCTCTGAGGTTATACAATCATCATTCTTTGCCATAAAGAGTTCACTGCTGAATTAGTTGGAAACTGTTTCAGGTACCAGGGAGTTACCAAAGACTTCTGAACAGGAAAAAGAAGGAATAATCAATCCCACAGGACGCATACTAGGGAGCAAGACTGGAAGGTTTGAGAAGAGCCCTGGGCAGTCCAGGAAGTGATAGGGCCAAGGCTAGAGAGATGACAACGAAAAAGGAAACCATGTGAAGAAAGGCAACAATTTCTGAAGCAGAGTCCACAGGGATTTGCCAAGTGTAGGCCAAAAAAAAACCCAAGGAAATTTAGATACATTTAGATACAAACTACTCCAAGGAAGAGAAAGATTTTAGGCTCTTTAATGGATAAACAGAAATAAAGATGAAAGGCTGAGGGAAGAGCAGAGAAAACAAAGAATGATGCTAGAGATAAAATTCCTAAGTCTGATGTGGAACATAATCTTGCAATGTTCTAAATCATATCTGATTGCGTCTTGGTCTTATGATGATGGTGAAATTGCACATACACCAAAAATTTTATATACAATTTCAGTGTGTATGTCTCTGAGTGTGGTGACTAAACTGATTCATCAGTTCACCTTTTTATGATGGTGATGTCACACTAGTGGAAAGGCAGCTCTGGGCCAAGTTCAGTGTTAATCACTGGGAATGCAAAGAACAAAGAAAAGGGAACCCTAACCTCAAGTAGTATAAGATCTAGATGGGAGGACAGGCAAAAATGGTGATATGTTCGATTTAAGGGGAAGGATAACAAAACAGAATTTATATTCAAAATGCCTAGGCAGATTAGCAAAGGCTGAGATGAGCAGGTGCCGGCAGGCGCACACAGAAAGACCACAACAGCAAGGTGCTCAAGTAAAAGGCAGTCACTTCTACGAGCAAAATGTTAAAAAGATTAAAATGTAATAATAAACTGTGCCTAAGTCCCAGGTACTGGTGAGTATCTCCACAGAGTATCTGGCAGTCATGAGGTTCACAGAGAAAACCAAGAAATTAAACATCAGGAGTAACCAGTCTAAAATCTGACTATGTGCCTAAAGATTTCCAGAAATGCCTGAAAAGGTAGGACAACTAGAAAAGACTAGGGGAGGATACAATCAATCAAGAAAACAGTATTATATTTTCATTGAAAAAAGAACATTACTATCAAAAAGAGATATCCCATTTATAATGGGAAATTAGTCCCCAGACAAAGACTATCCAAACCTTGTACTGGGAAGAAGAGATACTAATGAAACTTTGTTGTGGGGCAAGAATATGCGTATTTCATCAGCTCTGGCAGAAAATATCCCTTCAAAATGAAACCATTCTCTTCTGATTCTTGACTCATTGCTAAGTATGTCTACCAGAGGGTAACGTTTGTCGAGTGGCAGGTGTGAATATGAGAGCCATAAAAGGTTATTGCTATGAACGTGACCCAAAAGTTCAAGTGTTGAAAACTTAATCCCCAATGCAACAGTGTAGGAACATGGGGCCTAAAAAGTAGTGATTAGGTCATGAGGGCTCTGCCATCACAAATGGATTAATGTCCTTATTGTGGGGGTGGATTAGTTACTGAGAAAGAGGCTTTGTTAGAAAAGTAAGCCTGCCTACCGCTGATCACTGGCTCTCACCCTCTCTTGCCCGTCCCGTCTTCCTTCTGCCATGGGATGATACAGCATGGCAGCCCTTACTACAGGCAGACACCTTGACACTAGACCAGGCGTCCTCAAACTACGGCATACAGGCCACATGCAGCCTGCCTAGGACATTTATCCAGCCAACCAGGTGTTTCTGCCGCCACTGCCTGTCCTGCTTAGCAGCCGCCTCATCCCAAGGCCCACAGTCTGGCCCTCCAACAGTCTGAGGGACAGTGAACTGGCCCCCTGTTTAAAAAGTTTGAGGATCCCTGCACTAGACTTTCAGCCTGGAGAACTTGAAATGAATTTCTCATCTTTACAACTTAGCAGTAACACTCATTCCACTTGATAGAATGAGATGCTGCCCAATTTTAAAAGAAAGAAGAAGTAGAATCTCCCAGTCTGGGATATTGTGGCACCACAGGATTGAGACAGTTGCCTATTCAATTTTAAATATACAAAATGTCATTCTGAGACCCAGACCTATGAACATCAGAAAGTTTAAAAACCTACCAAGGTGAGGGCCAGACCTGAGTCTACAAGCAATCACAATAGAGTAAGACATAGACTAAGCAGGAATAAGAGCAAAGTGGACTGCATTTAGAAAGGAAAGACCTTAGAAGCACAAGTGGCACGAACAGGTATGTTTTGGGGGAAAGAAGCTAAGTACAAATGAGAAAAAAATCAGAAAGCTTTTATACACTGAAGGCCAAGTTCCGAATTCAATCCAATAAACATTATGCATTCAGTGATGATGCAAACATTTTTTTTGACTAAACTAAAAGACAAAAAAGACCATAGACAAAAGCACTCAAACCGGCAAGATTTTTAAATACAGTTCCCTTATCACTAAAAATCTTAGAACGATCAAGATACACTAAAGTTATGCAGAACAAATGGAAATCAAGTAGTCTGCTTTTTCAGAATCACAGCAATACATACTGGCTTTGCTCTGGACATAGAGAGGAATTTACTTTCATCCATAAAACTTAACAGCCTTGGGTTTTCAGTCATAACACAGAGTATATCTCTCAGTTCCTCACCCCTTTCTTTCTCCAAAATGGCAACTAAATCATTTATTTATTTATTTTTTTGAGACACAGTCTCACTATGTCGCCCTTCGTAGAGTGATATGGCATCACAGCTCACAGCAACTCAAACTCTTGGGCTCAAGCGATTCTCTTGCCTCAGCCTTCCAAGTAGCTGGGACTACAGGTGCCCACCACAATGCTCAGCTATTTTTTTGTTGTAATTTTCATTGTTGTTTAGCAGGCCCAGGCTGGGTTCAAACCCACTGGCCCTAGTTTATGTGGCTATGGCCCTAACCACTAAGCTATGGGCACCTACCCCCAAATCATTCATTTATATTTGTGTAACTGGGATGCCTCTCATAACCATAACTATGAAACACTTTCTTTTACTCCCTAGTATCTCCATTTTCTTTAATAGTCCTTGAAATATCCCACCATGTGAGCCCATACATTACTGATTTTCAATAACATATTTAAACAGAAGAGCATATTCCTTTTTCTTCTACAAACCCGTCTGTATTTTAAGCACCTCCAAAGGAAAAGCAAAAGACAAGTCCTAGTTTAAAAGTCTAAAAGATTACTGCCCTTCTGCCCTCCACTTCTAGCAGTAACAACATAATTAATGCCACTCCCCTAGGAACCTGCTTCTTGGACAATGTATAGACTATACACAAAAAAGAACAAGTTTCATATCCGTTTCGTATCAGTTCATGGTCTGAAGACCATGAGAATTCTCAGCAGTCCTCTTTCTGATAACCCATGGGATAGTACAGAACAGAAAGAAGCCAGCTAACTCCATTAGTTTGTTTTGGTTCCCATCCTCGTAAGTGGAAGTGATACGTGCCACCTTTTTTAAATCAATAACAAAGCAGCTTATAAAGCAAAAGGTAGATTCCAGCAACATACTCAATTCTAGATTTTTTGCAGAGAGATGTAAAGACTAGTGTCCACTATTCTAAACATGAGTAGACAAGATTAGAAACCAGTATTACTGCCTTGAGGACTTTTGGTTAGAAACTGTCTATGCTTATAGATTTTAAAGGGTAGGGCAAACAGTTGAGTCTTTCATGCTGCATTATTATGAGTATTTTCCTCTTAACTCCTACACATCTCCCAACACTGATTTCATAATGTAAAAACTCTGGGCTCTACTCCCCAAAATTTGTCATAGCTCTGGAAAAGGGGTCCAAGCCTATTTTTAATCACAAAGGGTGAATGTGATGATCAGCTGGGTCTGGAAATCCCTGCAAGCAGTAACCACCAGATCTCAGTCCTTTTCCCTTTGTTGTTTCTTGATGCTCATCCCTTAAGAATCACACCATCCTGTCTCTAGGGGTTAACTAGCATCTATATACACATTAGTCAAATCCAGTTATCCAGCTGAGGCTGATTTAACTATTGTTCCAATTTTTTACTGATCTTTCCATAGAGGATTATGCTTCTCACCATCACTGACATCAGACTTGTTCATGACTTGCTTACGAAAATTGCTAAGGGCAGCAAAACACACGTAAAGGTGATATGTGCCACCTCTGAGCAGAAGCTTGTCTGAGTGTAGCTTTTTCCCCTTTATCCCAAAAGGAACCACTCCTTTCACCTAGACAAAAAGAGCAATGCCAAAAGCTAATGGTAAACATGAGACCCCTTCCCCCAAAATCTTTTTGCTCCTGCTACATATAAATCTTTTAGGGCTATTTGTTATTGCAGCATAATCTTGCAAAAGCATGTACTGGCATGTAATGGAAAGAAAAATCACACACGTTTTTAAATAATAACTGCAGTTACTTCCTGGGGGGCACACAGGAGGCTTACATATATACTGTATGAAATTCTTCAGAGTAGGCATTAATACCACCATTTGAAAGGTAAAGAATTCACAGGTTGAGGTAAACATTTTTTCGGCAAAATGACTGCCCACAACATAAATCTTCATTGTCAATGCTTACCAAGCTTCTATTATATGTAAGACATTCATTCAATCTTAATCCTTGGATTAAGAGATATTTGGGGCTCAGTGCCCATAGCACAGTGGTTACAGTGCCAGTCACATACACCGAGACTGGCAGGTTCAAACCCAGCCCAGGCCAGCTAAACAACAATATCAACTGCAACAACTGCCTGGTGCTGTGGTGGGCACCATTAGTCCCAGATACTTGGGAGGGTGAAGCAAAAAAATGGCTTAAGCCCAAGAGTTTGAGGTTGCGGTGAGCTTTGACGCCATGGCACTGTCTCAAAATAAAAAAAATAATAATATCCTAAAACAACCTTAATCAGTGCCAGTTTTGCATGCTTACAGAGGTCACTTCATTGAATCCATTTTATTTTTTAATATATATATTTTTAAGGGACAGGGTCTTGCTCTTTTGCCCAGGCTTGAATGCAGCAGCCTTCCAAAACACTGGGATTATAAGGTGTGAGTCACTGTGCCTCACATGATACATTTTTAAAGGAAGTAAAAAGAACCTTTATAGTGAATAAGTGAATGCTCTTAAGGATGTAATGTGGATGACAAGTATTATACTATCATTATAAAAATCACTTTAAATATTTAAGCATTTCTGTTGGAATGATCATGAATATACATCTACAGAGCAATGGAAAAATCAAATTATCCACTGTTAAATTAGCAGGTACCTGTGACATGGGATACATTTTTCAGAAAACACTATCAACCAATTCAAAATCTTTTTTTTTTTTTTTTTTTTAGACAGAGTCTTACTTTCTTGCCCTCAGTAGAATGCCCCAGTGTCACAGCTCACAGCAACCTCAAACTCTTGGGCTCAAGCAATTCTCTTGTCTCAGCCTCCCGAGTAGCTGGGACTACAGGCACATGCCACAATGCCTGGCTATGATTTAGAGACAGGGTCTCACTTGCTCAAACGATTCACCTGCCTTGGCCTCCCAGAGTGCTGGGATTATAGGTGTGAGCCATAGTACCCAGCCCTCAAAATCTTTTTATTCTTTTTTTTTACTATTATATCATAACTTTGTATATCAATGCATATATAGGGTTCAGGGTACTGCTTCAAAATACAATGTGAAATGCTTACATTGAACAAAGTAACAGATCCATCACAATTATACTCATTTGTTAATAGTTTTGAAATGTACCATTGCATCATGCACATTAGGTAAGGTCCCTCCAAATACTCTCCCTGCTCCGCTCCCATATTCTCCCTCCTCTCCCCCGCCCCCCCCTGCTCCGCGTCCCGTCTACCTTCTGGACTATAGTTATGTTTTGCCATTCATATGAGTGTGTAGGTGTTATACATTGATTACACTGGATACTTTTTTCCCCATTCTTGAGATGCTTTACTAAGAAGAATATGTTCTAGCTCCATCCAGGCAAACAAGAAAGATGTGAAATCTCCATCTTTTTTATGGCTGCACAGTATTCCATGGTATACGTATACCGCAATTTGTTAATCCATTCATGGGTTGATGGGCACTTGGGCTGTTTCCATGTCTTGGCTATTATGAATTGGGCTGCTATAAACATTCTGGTGCAAATGTCTTTGTTATAAAATAATTTTCTTTATTCTTTTTTATTTTTTTGGACACATAGCCTTACTCTGTCCCCTGGGGTAGAGTGCTGTGGCATCATGATAGCTCAGAACAACCTCAGTCTCTTGGGCTCAAATGATCCTCTTCCCTCAGCCTCCCAAGTAGCAGAGGCTACAAGTGCACACCACCACGCCTGGCTAATATTTCTATTTTTAGTAGAGATGGTATCTTGATCTTGTTCAGGCTGGTCTGGAACACCTGAGCTCAGGCAATCGTCCTGCCTCAGTCTCCCAGAGTGCTAGGATTATAGGTACCTGGCCAGTTCCCTTTATTTTAAAACACTTTCTCCTCTTGACCTTTGGGACACATTCACCCACCACTGCACTGGTGTTCCTTTGCTGGATTCCCCCACCTCCTCTAACACTAAATGCTGCAGAATATCCCTTTAAGCCTCTTCTCCCTGTCCTTCCTTCCCCTATGGCTCCTACACCCACTGAGCCCTGATAGCTCACTCAGTCATCTGGTGTGCTAATGACTCATTTATTCTCTAAACTTTTCTGTACCTCTCCTCAGAATCCCAGAGTCTGCTTATCCAACTGCATGCCTGCATCTGACATCAGCTCTGAATGTCAAATAGGCAAATCAAACTCAACATAAATAACCAAAACAGATCTCATTTCTTGAAATATGTTTTCCTTCTAAATTTCCCAGTCACAGTAAATGGCATCTTTTTTAGTTGCTCCAGCAGAAAACCTGAGGCATCCTTAACTCTTTTTCTCCTATTACATCTAAACAGTTAACAAATCTTACTGACTCTACCTTCAAAACAGATTCAGAAACACAGATCTCTCACAATTTCTAAACTATCCATCACCTAAGCTTCAACTATTTAACAGCCTCCTAACTCAGCTCCCTATTTCTATCTTTGCTCTTCATCTCTAGAAGCCAGTGGGCCTTCTAAACTTAAGTCACAGCATGTCATCCCTTTGCACAATGCCAGATTTTACCAGTACAGCCTTCTGCTTCCACTCCACATCACTTCCCCCTTCGCTCATCTGGGTCACTTCCCTTAGTCATGCCACCCTCTCATCTGCTCCTGCCTCAGGACCTGTTGCACTAGTCCTGCCTAGGATGCCCTCCTTGGAGTCTGTAAGGCTTGTTTGCCTGCTCACTTTCTGGAGTCCCCGTTGTTCTGTACTCTACTCTGTTTTATCCCTCTAATTAATGTACCATCTACTAGTTATATGCATTTATTTCCTTTCACCAGTATTAGGTAAACTCCTTGGCTCGGCACCCATAGCACAGTGCTTACATGCCAGCCGCATATAACCACCCAGGCTGGAGGGTTTGAACCCAGCTCAGGACCAGCTAAAACAACAATGACAACTGCAATAAAAAATAGCCAGGCATTCTGGCAGCTGCCTGTAGTCCCAGCTAGTTGGACGGCTGAGGAAAGAGAATCACTTAAGCTCAAGAGTTGGAGATTGCTGTGAGCTGTGATGCCACAGCACCCTACTGAGGGTGACATAGTGAGACTCTGTCTCAAAAAAAATAAATAAAAATTAAAAATAAACTCCTTGGCTTGGCGCCTATAGCTCAACCTGCTAAGGCACCAGCCACATACACCTAAGGTGGAGGGTTCAAATCCCCAGCCCAGACCCGCCAAACAACAATGACGGTTGCAACCAAAAAATAGCCGGGTGTTGTGGCAGGCACCTGTGGTCCCAGCTACTTGGGAGGCGGAGGTAAGAGACTCGCTTGAGCCCAGGAGTTAGAGGTTGCTGTGAGCTGTAATGCCACAGCACTCTACCCAGGGGGACAGCTTGAGGCTCTGTCTCAAAAAAAAAAAATAAATAAATAAACTCGTTGAGTTTTGTCTGTTTTTGGTTTGCGGCTATTTCCCCCCAAATTATCTCTGCCCACAGTGAGTTTTAATAAATATTTTTAAAAACAAGTTAACTGGCTTCCATAATCCAAGAATCTAAGTATGTACCCCAGTAAGAAAAGCCTTAAATTATATCTATTATAGAAGACAATTAGTAAAAATATGAATAACACTGAAAAGGCACAGCAGGAAAATGAAGCACTTGAAATATTTTATGGCTACTCTGAATCTGACCTAATCTGAATCTGACCTAAAGTAGTAAAACAATTCCTAATCTATGAAAACTATGTTCTCCAAAAACTTAAATCTATAAATACAGGTTGAGAATCTCTTGTCCAACATGCTTGAGAGTAGAAGTATTTTGGATTTCAGGTTTTTTCCCCAACTTTGCAATATCTGTATATACACAATGAGACATCTTGGGGATATGACCCAAGTCTTAATGAAATTTATTCATGTTTCACATATACTTCATATACATAACCAGGTCACTTTAGACAATATTTTTAATAATTATGCACATTAAACAAAATTTCTGCTGTATCTTGACCACAACTTGTCACTTAAGGCCAGGTGGGAAATTTTCCATTTGTGATGTCATGTCAGCCTTCAAAAAGTTTCAGATTTTGGAGCATTTCAGATTTTTGAATTAGGGATGCTCCACCTATATTCATTGATGTAACAAATACAGGTGTTGCTGTGGTGAAAAATTAAGCTGACTTATATGGGCTTAAGACATAAGACACAAGGGGGAGGGGGAGGATGATTGGTGGGCCACGCCAATGGTTCATCTTACAAGGGTACATGTGAATCTTTCTAAATGTAGAATATAAATGTCTTAACACAATAACTAAGAAAATGACCTGAAGGCTATGTTAACCAGTTTGATGAAAATATTTCAGATTGTATATAGAACCAGCACACTGTACCCCATGACTGCATTAATGTACACAGCTATGATTTTTAATTTTAAACAAAAGTTGTTATTTTTGATGCTAATGAGCATGCATCTTTAGAACTCTGGCTTCTGCTTTTGTTTTCTCCTAGTTTATCTCAAGCTCTCTTTCAACATCCTTTTCTTCTCAAGGAGGTTGTCCTGGGCCAAAATCTTCAGACCTCTTCCTCTCTCTCTCCCTACACACCTCCCATGCTGACTGCTAATACTATTACCTTAAAACTTACCTTTACATCTCTAGGCCTGATTACTTTCCCCAAGCAGCTGTCTCTCCTCCATCTACTTATCTCCCATAATCTTTTCTGGAAAAACAGGATTAAATTCACACCCGATGGCCACCCAATAGGCAGACTGCACTGCTTGCAGATTGATGTCACTTTGGATCATGATTTCTGCAAACATCTCTGCAGATGATAAAGAAGTTACGTTTAAAGTTGGACATAGATGATTAAGGCAACACCTAGTACAACATTAGAGTCCATCTTACACAAGAAATCAATGCTGCATCCTTCAAGTGAGGATTATATATTTTATCTAAAATCTTTCTACAAAAGAATATGAGGCAGCTTATTTAATAGACACATAAGAGGTTAAAAGTGAGCAGATTATAAAATCAGAATGGGAAAAATAAGATAAAACCATAAGTAAGTAGAGATAGGCAGCAAATTTTCCTTGGGTTTCTTGTAGTAAAAATAGCAAAGGAGAATTCATAGTTACAGACGTCATAGAGACATAACATAAAAATGAATCTAAGGCAAATATAGCCTTTTATTTTCCTGGTACAGCAATCTAAGAAATTTTTCTCGTGGGTACGCTTTAGAAGGTCAATGTGTGATGTGGGGACAATGTACTTGCTTATGATAAATATGGTAGCATGTTTTATACAGCTATTTATTATGATGCTGCTCAATGTAAACAGATGGCATAATGTCAAAAAGCAATTCACTAAAAGCAGGCTGCATGATATCAAGTAATATGATCCGTGTTGGCAGCTCATTGTTTGGCTTAATCAAGATCCAAAATATGGAAACCATTTAGCTTTTCATAATTATGAAATCTCTCTGAGAATTAATGAAATTGTAGGCTTTCCAACAGAAAGAAAAGAAAGGCACCCATCCGCAGATCTACTAAAGTTCACGTAGAATGTAACAAGGTTTGACAGATGCCCTCCACCTGGAGCAAATGCCTTCAGGACACAAGGGTCCCAGGCTGAAGACCTCTGCTCTAGGGGGAACCAGACACAGAAGCAAGGAAAAAATCTAAGGGACCTTAAGGACTTAGAGCCCAGGCTAGCAAGCTGGAGAGTGTGGAGAGCAAGGAATCAGGAACTAGAAGGTTCCAGAATAAAACTGAAGGAGGCTGCATGGCTGTCAGTTTGCCCTCAGGACATCAGTTCAGACAAGCTATTATCACAACAGAAATCAAACTAAAGACAAAGGAGTCACAAAGTCCTCCTGCCTTCCCTACTCAAACTTTTTCCAAATAGGCTATACGACTGTCACAGGACAGCAATAATTAATCTTCCTTAATTAGTCAAGAACCTTCCTATCCTATTTGAAATGTTTTTACGCTTCAGGCTCAGGCACAAGCCAATTCCACAGCATGGCCATCATGAGGCCCTGGAAGTCAGTAAGGAAAAGAGCCATAGATTATGCAGCCCAAGACCGTTTGATGAAGTTCAATTGGAAGGACCAAAGGTGATGGGTGAGGAGAGGAATGAGGACAGATGCATGGGTAAGTATAGCCATCAGGATAGGGCTGTGGAGTGGAATTGTGTCTGTATTTATTAGGATTGGGTTTGAGTATGAAAATATATACATTTAGAATAAGTCTGTTAAGGCAGAGAGCAAAGAGAAGAGAGGGGAGGAGGAAGGAGAGAGGGTGATTGGCGGCATCTCACCTAAGATGCACAATGTGAGGGTGTTCAGCTTGCCCCCCTGCGTGAAGGGCTCAACTACAACTTGAACTTTACCTTAGAATTGAAAACAATGTAACCTAAACATTTGTACCCTCATATTAATCAGAAATTTTAAAAAGTCAAAAAAAATAAAATAAAATAACAGTGACTTAAACAGGTTGGAATTTTATTTTCTCTCTGAAAGCCTGGAGGTGTACTCTCCAGGGCTATGTGGTACCTCCATCACCGCCAGGCTCCTTCTGTCCTGTTGCTTCATCACATGCAACACATGGATACCATCTCAGGGTTCAAGGTGCCTCCACAAGCTCCAGCTTGTCTGTTGATTTTAGCCAACAGGGAGGGAGAAGTATGAGGAAGGATGTGCTCTCTCTTTTTAAGGAAGTTTCCTAAGGTTGCACACAACTGTTCTACTTATGGTATATAATTTTGACCTGGAGACATTGCAGAATGCTTTTTTTTTTTTTTTGGAGACAGAGCCTCAAGCTGTCCCCCTGGGTAGAGTGCTGTGGCATCACAGCTCACAGCAACCTCCAACTCCTGGGCTCAAGTGAGTCTCCTGCCTCAGCCTCCCAAGTAGCTGGGACTACAGGTGCCCACAACAATGCCTGGCCATTTTTTGGTTGCAGCCATCATTGTTGTTTGGCGGGTCCAGGCTGGGGATTCGAACCCGCCACCTTAGGTGTATGTGGCTGGCACCTTAGCCGCTTGAGCCACAGGCGCTGAGCCGCGGAATGCTTTAATGGAAGATTCCATCCCTGATGTGGGCAAACCATCTAGTACAAGTCAACCCTTGTGAATGGGGTTTCTGTGAAACAATATGCGAAAGTGCCAACTTCAAGGGCTTTATCGTAGTTTCAAATGCCTTAAATCAGATGAGGCAACACTGCCATTTTTAAAGTGGTGTTTCTGATCACAATAAAAATTCATTGTAAAGCAATGTTAATACTAAAAAGAAAATAAAAATGTTCTCCATTAACATTTAGAGTAGGGAACATCAATCTATTTGACATTTTTGTTCTGTGTTGAGTTTAGTTAGACTGTAACAGATAGGGGAGAGAAAGAAAGGGAAATCCAAGAAATAGAAGTTGATGAAAATTTAGTTTTCACCATGTTTGAAAGGACAAGAGTTAAGCAGATTCACCAGTATTACTTTACGTCATCCCCAAATTCAGAAAATTCCACTGCTTTTGAAATGATTTTCTGTGTCCTAATTTTAAACTAGAAAAAGAAATAAAATTTATAAAATTTTTAGAAAATTTATGGCTGTTGAAGGAAAAGCAAACATTAATAATATTCATCACATTATCTAAGTGGTTTCCACTTGAGTGCCATAAGAAAGTGCTGAATAAACTTAACAAAGGATTTTTTAAAATAAATGGCAAAGATTACAATCAATTTCCAAACATGGTGGCACTTGCACTTCAGTCTACACTCTGTGGCAGTGTCTGAACTCTCATTATTACCATCCTACATTTGCTCTTCTGCTCCCTTTAGTGTTATCCCAGATAAAGCTTTCTGTTTCTCATTCAAACTCATCATCATAATATTGTTTAAATATGTTGTGACTCATTCATCAAGGGAAGCTATAGAGTAGCTAAACTTTATAGACTAGAACTTCATGCATTTTCATGGGTAAATCATAAGCACATAATGTGTTAAGCAAATAATAGAAGCAATTTGCAAAAGGCTATGAAGAGTGTGATCTAATGATACAGAGTTTTTAAAACTTATATAAACTCTATGTTGCTCCTGGGAAGATATAAATGTACTATATATAAAAACATGCAGAGATTGCCCAGGAAGGGCTCTGAACAAGAAGATAGAATTCTAACTGTAGTTTGAAGTCTGTCCTTTTCCAGTTAACCTGGATCTACAGCAGTGATTTTCAACCAGTATGTTGCAAAAAATTTTAAAGATCATTAATTAAATTATTTTCAAAAGAAGTTCAAAGCACAGGAATATTACTTTTTCTACTTTTTTTTTTGATCAACATAACTTAAATGTGCCACAGAAGTTTAATCATAGGTTCAAGTGTGCCATGAGATAAAAAAGGTTGAAAAACACTGATCTTGGGTCTAGTCGGAAGCTGAATTTATTCTGGTGATGAATACAAAATGTAACTTCCAGAATAAGATGCCCTATACACTTTAATGATGTTAGGAAGGTGTAGAGTTCAACCTCAGCACAGCACACAAGATGCTGTGTGATCTGGCCTTGCTCACTCTCACCAGTTGCTGCTAATGCTTGCCACCCATAATCTTTCTGACCACTCACGATTCTCCTCTATCACTTCTCTGCTTTCAGGCATTTGTTATATTTGCCTGGAATGTTCTCCTTCTTGATTGCCCAGAGACCCTCAACTCTATTAAAGCAGAGTTAAGCAGTACAAATAAACAAATAAGTAAATAGTAAACACATGATGAATGCCTCACTTAGGATGGTAATTATCTCTAGTGAAGGGTACCTCAGGGACTTCATATTGGAAATGTTTATTTCTTAAATGAAGCAAATTTGGCAAACTATTAGAATTTGTCCAAGTTGTGGAGAATGCCAATATGTTCTCTGTACTTCTGTTTGCTTGATATAATTTATGATTTTTAAGCAAAAAAGCAAAGTGAATGAATTTTTCTGGTCATTACCTAAAAAAAAAAAAAAGATAATAAAGTAAGATAATGGAGAAAGGGAATTTATAAAGATTTAAAAGAATGAAATAGAAAGCATAAAGGAGTAAAACTGATTGACGAAAACAAAAGATTGCACTTTCAAAAGTCACATAAAATAGACAATGATTCTGAACCTTTTATTTAGAATAAAAGAGAAAAACAACACCTGTAATAAGAAAAGAGGTTTGTCTATAGATACTGGGGGGATGGTCTAAACTATGAGGGATTGACAAACTTTCCAATTAATTAATTACCAATTAATTTGAAAATATAGGTGAAATAATTTACTCATTAAGATATAAGTTCATCAAATTTAGCTTGTTAGCAGAAAAAAGTAAGGATAGGTCTGATAATTAATTTTGTGAACTTGTTCTACAAAAAATACCTCGTTGCTGCATATCACTATGGTCACCCTGAAAGTGTTCCACCTGAGAAGCTATGTACTGATGCCAGTGTCTTTTCCACCCTTCAAAGCAAATTTGGGACTTTTTCCTGGAATGGCCATCAGCATTACTGTCATACAATACACAAAAACACACAAGAACAATAATGAATGCCCCTCAGCAAGACACCACCACACTTGACAAGAGCCAGCTGGGAGATGCTGATGTAACAAGGTTCTGAAATTTTACCAAGTTATTTGTATGATGCTGCCAATGTAAGCACATGGTAGCAAGTTCATAAACTTAATTGCAATAGCCGTAAAAGCAATCATAAGAGTTATCAAAGCTCTATCTTAAAAATAGGCTCCACTCACAGATGGTTTCAGCAGTAAGTTACACTAAACCTATCAAGGTCAGGCAATTGCTGTGTTAGGTAAACTCTTTCAGAGCACAGAAAGCATGCAAATCTTCCCTTATCATTCTATAAGAATAGCATAAGTTTATAGCAAAATTAAATAAAGATAGCTTAAAAACAAAATAGTACTTTGATTTACATGGAATCAGAAAAAAAACCTCAAATAGCCAATACATTACTCAAAAATAAAAACAAATCAGGAGGTATCACATTATCAGACCTCAGGCTAAACTATAAATCTATAGTGATCAAAACACCATGGTACTGGCACAAAAAACAGAGAGGTAGATTTATGGAACAGAATAGAGAACCAAGCAAGATAAGTAACCAAGTTACCAAGATAAGTAACCCAGCTACTTATCATCATTTGGTCTTTGATAAGCCTATCAAAAACATTCAGTGGGGGAAAGACTCCCTAATTAACAAATGTGTTGGAAATACTTCCGCTGATACCACGAGTAGGACAAAGATGGCCACTCCTGCCAGAGCTATTCAGTTCATGGACCTGACTTCCTGCTCCAAGCA